>JACJUY010004044.1:0-17847 GCA_014220935.1 Platorchestia sp. MABIK | reverse complement strand
TTTAGTGAGGCACATCATGCACACATTTAGTGCTGCACATCATGCACACATTTAGTGATGCACATCATGCACACATTTAGTGAGGCACATCAAGCACACATTTAGTGATGCACATCATGCACACATTTAGTGATGCACATCGTGCAAATGCAGCTCTCACCTAAGCCATTACGACTTGCTGATCTGAAAAATGGAAATTCGTTTTTAAGTGAATTTGCTTGCAGGATGTTTTGTTAGCTGCTGCAATTTCATGCGTTCTGCTTCACATTTTTCTTCCTGGACTATTTTTAACTACAATAAAGAATCCTAACAATTAGTGACTTTTTGGACTAGCGCTTCAAAAAAGAAGAGTGTGTTTTTGAGCTCAAGTTCATACGATACGACATCACTGTCTGCTGTAGTGCTTTCAAGCTTCTAGATTTTCCAATTAGTTACGAATCTTTTTATGTAGTTCATGCTTGAAGAACGAAAATCTGTCTAACAGTTTCGTCTCAAAAACGTGTCTTAAAAAGGAGACAAGCGTTCATTTTTATTGGAAATCCCTTGTAAAAAAACGCCCTGAGTCTCCTTTAATTTCTTAGAAATCAATAAATAAAGAAATAACTTTACACTTTTGTGCGTAATTTCTCCTGTGTTATTACAATGGGAATTTCAACGCACACATAAAATTTGTTAAGAATTCATGCTCATGGTAATATTTCAAATAATAACGCAGAGTTATTGTTTGCTTGGTATGTCATCTCTCTGTCACGCTCTTAAGGATGCGTAATGACTGTATTTGAGATACGAATTTCACCAGTGCATGAGTACAAAAAAATTTCAATCGCAGGTATTATTGAGAGGGATATATTTCTTTGTCATCCATGTCTTGAGACGTATTCAAGGAAACTATCGAATCCGGTTATTTTTAACGGGTCGTGTACACTAGTTACTTGTAGTTTACTGTTTTTCAGCGGCTTGAGATGAATTTAGTCAAATTCATCAATCCTCATGAGCGTTGAAAGATTTCTGAAATGACCTTAGAAAAAAGATCATGAAGTTCATCGTTTTTTCGAACATACTCTTGAAAAATTTAATCAACGAAAAGAGTTTAATACTAGGCAACTGAACAAAATTTAAAGATCGGTTGCTTAAATAAATCTTTTTTCAGCCTTCTAAAGGATTTTGAACGTCGTGAAAAATTCACAAATTCCAGTTATTCTTAGCACGAATCCCAGTTATTGCGTAACAAGGACACCGGTTACTTCTTCACCTACGCACATACAAGTTACTCCTTAGTTGTTTTGCGACTTTAACGATAGATTTTCCAGAACACATGTAGATGCCAAACATTCTGTAACCAATAACCTCGCAATTTCTTCACATAGACGTCCGAAGTTTTGATAAGTGCTTGTGTGAGACCCCGTACTCACTGTCTCGTACCACAGTAGAGTAAACAAGTTAGGGTCAAACCAGTCTTTTTTCATCGACCATGTGGTAATGGTGACATCATGGCAACGAACCAATAACAGCGTTCTTATTGATCCTGACAACACTGATCAGACTGCTAGCCCCAAATCTAGCACCACTATTGGCGTAACGACATGTCGTAATGGTGACGTCATAGTTTGTAAAAAATTAAGCCGTTCTATTGGCAAGTCGAACAAGAAGAGGTGTTTTTCCCCCTCAGAGAATACTTTATCTTGTTTCCTCTACTGTGCTTGTACCTTTAACCCGTCAAGTGAAGCCGGAAATGTTCATATAGTTTCAGACTTGCGCGTCGCCCATGTCAAAATGGCACCGCGAAAGCGGCCTCCTCATGGGGCGGACCGCACAGAAATGAACACTTCATTACCAATTGAAAATAATTTTGATTCTTTCGGCAGCGGAATGTGAACTTTACTTTGACGGAAATGAACACTTCGTCGCACAACTAAGATAATTTTGCTTTTTGTGTGACAAGCGGAATGTGTACTTTACTCTGACGGAAATTAACACTTCATCGCATAACTAAGATAATTTTGCTTTTTGTGTGACAAGCGGAATGTGTACTTTACTCTGACGGAAATTAACACTTCATCGCATAACTAAGATAATTTTGCTTTTTGTGGGACAAGCGGAATGTGTACTTTACTTTGACGGAAATTAACACTTCATCGCATAACTAAGATAATTTTGCTTTTTGTGTGACAAGCGGAATGTGTACTTTACTTTGACGGAAATTAACACTTCATCGCATAACTAAGATAATTTTGCTTTTTGTGTGACAAGCGGAATGTGTACTTTACTCTGAAGAAAATTAACACTTCATCGCAAATGGAAGATAGTTTTGCGTTTTTAGCAAGCGGAATGTAAACTTAACTTTGACGGAAACAATCTGTTTATTTCCAAAAAATTTGGACGAGCATATCGCTTTACAGTGCAACAAAGATCATTATCTATTCGAACACACAACGTAAAAATTCAAGAAAATCATAAGTGAAGCCATTGAGTATTGCATTTCTTAACATTTGTACGCGAAAATGTAGCTATACAATGGTCAAATTACGAAATAAATTCGGTCAGAACCTACGCAACAAAACTGAAGGGACGTTACATCTCTGAGGATTAATGACGGTCGTTATTTAAAAATTAATTCAAAATGTAAATTAGACAGGAATATACGAACAGCAGCATAAAATCACCCTCGCATTTAAACATTTTCTGTTCATGAAGATTGTATCTCCCTGCGAGCAAAATCATCTCCCAAAAGCGTGAATCCAGCCCGAAAAATCGACTCAATAGAGCGGTATTTGGTCGACGCCAGCACGCTGTGCTTCACGTTCCAAAGGAATCTCCTCAGGCAGGGGCTTGCTATTGTCAATAGCGAGGCATAAATTAATCTTAGTTTCATTGTAGCAGCTTTACTTAAACAACACAAAGCTCATTGCACTTTTCATCATACCGAAGCAAGAACTACTACTCACATGGTATCAGATCGAAAACAGATATGCAATTGGAATCAGTAGCATCGAATTCCATGCAAATTTTGGAGACTGATTTTAGCGACGCAGGTATGCGCTTTCATGTCTGCATAGCCGAATTAATGAGATGTTTGCGATTATATTTTCTAGCGAGGAAGCATGCATTCGAGCTGCAGCAGCAAAGGCGTTTTGAAAAGAAACGCCTGGAGAAATTTGGGATGCAAAGCATGCGAGGGCAATGCAGCGATTGGGGCCTTAGGGATTTTCTTCATTTGACGCCAGCGAAGGCAACAAAATATCTGCACCAGCACTGCATAGAGCCGAGAGAAAGCCAAGAGCATAGATGCTGCCACCATGAATTCTTCGTTCGTTATTTCTTCGGTTCTCTATCTGCTGACAGGAGCGCGCTGCCAGTAGCAGCTCTTCTGATTAATATGTCCCGTGAAAAATGAATCAGTAAGATAAAAAGGATAATAATATAAATGTAACCATGTAGCATGATTGGATAAGGGTTAATAATTAAGAATAATACCATGGGTTCGAGAAGCAGTCCTCGTCTTTAGTTGCACGTACAATCTGGTCTCCGTTAATAATTAAAATACATAAATGCTGTGTGAACATCCTTGGAATGGTGTTAGTGAACAGCATTTACTTCAAACGACGTTCTTCATCGTCTTCTTTTTTTCACAGTTTCAAGATAATCATGCGAGTTAATGCAGAATATTTCAAAGGTCCAAATTTCCCACACCCCTGAACGGCAGTTGCACAGAAATCTGTGACTACTTTATTTTGCAGTAGAGTTTGCCATGCAGGAGTACGTACGTAAATGCCCCGAAAAAAATAGTGAATTAGGTTCATAATACATGAGATGACCTTTATAATCCAGAGCAACTTAAATCGTCAAGGATGGAAACAAATTCCTTTCTCCAAAACAATTACCAATGCTAATCCAGACTTGACACACGTATCAAGCACTAGTGTTAATTAGAACTTAATACATTTTTCAATAGTTATGAGTATTTCAGCATCAGGTCATCCAAGTATGGATATTGAATCCGAAAGTATTATAATTTTCCAAGCCTAACGTCACTAAACTAATTATTCAAAATTCCTGGAAGTCGGCAGAAGACATGAAACTTCACCTCATGCTTAACGAACCACAATAATTAAAGAGAACGAACTCTGTGATCTTTCCACGGTTTCTGGTGCATCAAATGACCTGGCAGTTGAAATTGCGCTCATTGCTTGCCATTAAAGTAATTAGAGGATATAGTGGATGAAACATTAAACAATCGTCCTTGCTCTCTCACAAACTGAAGTTACAAACGACTGGAAAAACAGTCCCAGACATGTGTACGGTATGCTAAGATGTCCTCCGAACCACGCATGTGGAGGAAATCGTCTCGCGTTTGTTCTGTATTGTTTACTTGCTCGCCGACCTAAGATTTGTGAACGCTGCCAGATTTTGTTGCTCTTTAGCTGCATGAAGTTGTTAAGCCATCGCGGTTGATAACTCGTAGACATATTTTAGCATCGTGTCTACTAAACTGTTGTCGTAACGTTTGAGCCGTATGCTCTGAACTTAGTTCTGAAGTTACTTCCATATCACTCGTTTTCTTATCCTGGACTGCAATGTATTTGTCCAGATTCATTTTGCGCTTCTATTCACATCTGAGTTTATCTGACGCCGTTCTATGAGACCAATATACTGCCCTTATATTGCCTCAGACTCAAAACTTTCCAAATAACTCGACCAATTCAGTATCTGAGGCATTAGTCAGATAGACTTATATCTCCTCTGCGTGAAAAACGGCGAGCTCACACATTACCTGCGTTCACTTTCACCTCGTGGTTTAATGAACAATAATATTATTGCGGCCTCCCAGCTTTTGTCCATGATTTTCATGCAAGTGAGAAAACAAACAGAAATCTCTGTAACATTTCATTTAATTGCGAAAACAATTACTCTTTTTTAAATTGGGTTTTTTGAAACATTCGGTACTGTTACCAGCGTCTGGTGATCAGTATTCCAAATAGACACAATCCTTTTTTCAGCTTTGGGAATCTTATAGTCTTAAGTACAGGTAAAAAAGGTTTAGAAAGGTCTGAATTAACTAAACTCGCAAAATTGTAAACGAACTTATCTTCTCGAAAAATAAAAATGCTTTTAGGCTACAAACACTAAACCATGGATTCCTGCAAGTACCCAAAAATAGGCGTTTCATCAAAAAACCTAAGCCAAATAACTAAGTATAGCAGAAGCTTCCAACGGTGTAATGTTGAAGCCACACGTCGTGGTGTTAACCAGATGCGAATAATTTGCGAAGCATGCGTTATGACCCGAGTTTTATTATTGGCCTGTTTGTAGGGCAGCGGAACGAGTGGAATTCCGCCTCATGGTCCAGCGAGCAGCCTGCGACGCAATTAATTTAGGGAGCCAACAAACACTGACTCGAGAGTATCACGAGCGACAGAGTAGCACTGCAAAAATGCGCCAGTGGCTCTGTAGCGTCGAAAGGAGGAGCGAGCGAATACGCTCGCAGCGTTGATGACGGAGTGAAAATGTAAAATTGGAAGATGAACACGTGAAGATCGTCTCACATCCTGTAAATGCAAGAAGAATAAATTGAACATCTGGGTAATTAGCATGATGGTGAATACAAGTGTTAGGAGCGTTTTGTTTCACAAAGTACGCTCAATGTAGAAAAATAATAATGGGATGCACACAAAACATCCAGCTTGAATTCTTAGAACTGCTGTTGATGCTTGTCAGTGGGTTTGAGATAATTTTATATAAGACTACTCTGTTTGAGAAATGACTGATAAAACTACTGAAAGCAGGTAGAAACATTGCTCACAAGCAGAAAATGGAAAAAATATTAGAAAAACGCTGAGAAAATTTTTGTCTATGTTTTGTGCAATGTTGATTGAAGAGATAGAAATTGGAGCCCACACTTTTTAACGTTCTCAACGAAACGTAGAGGCTTTTAAGTGAAAGAAAAGAACTGAAAAATTACTTCCTGCTCTGGAGGCAAAATATGGGGGCTGCCCCGCTCGAAGTGAGCTATAAAACAACGAGGCCGACGGGTTTTGAAAGAAAACGCGTCACGTCGATTATCTCTATTCAAAGGAGAAGATATCGAGAGAAGTTTCTGACTTCCATTACGTAGAAGAAATTGAATCATCCATTTAGAACATGGTTTAAATAATTCAATGGGAATGACTTTTGACATTCTCACTATTCGAACCAATTTCTACACTAGATTTACTTTGAATCCATAGTAAGAATTATAAATGTGGTACGCTTGTTCTCAAGAGTAAAGACTACGTAGACTGCATAGAGCTTGAGTTAAAAATATTCCAGTTAACGTCGAATACGCCCAAATCTAAAGCTTGCGTAGTATATGTTGTAGACCATTTGCAATCGTAATCCATTTCAAATTGGTACTTGCATGGTCCTCAACCACTATCTATCATAAATTAAAGGTTGATACTAATACAGTTAGTTAAAATTATTTTAACGAACTCATGAGTCAGAATGCATGTATTATTCACTTCATTTCTAAAATGTACCCAGTTCGCCGTAAAAATACGCAAAAGACTGTTATTACAAGAGACTCCTACACTCGACCTCTGCTCATTTCAGTGCTAGGGTCGCTCGACATCAACATCACTCAACCTCGGTCCATAATAAATATTCATCATTTTGAATTCATTTAAACTGGCTTACTGCTACGATACCCACTTGTTACAGGGAGCAGAATGCTTCCAATCCGAGGATGAGAACGAAAGCTGATGAAATAAAAAAGAATAAATAAGTTCAAATATCGCTAGGATGAGGAATAACTGGGTGGAGGGTAATAGGGAGAGAAGTAATTGTGTAAGGCAAAGTAGAATGGAGAGAAAAGGGATGAAGAGTAACTGGGTGAGAATATATAGGATCATGAGTAATCAATCAGAAGTAACAGGGTGAGAAGTCATGGGGTCACGAGTAATAGGGTTAGGAATAATAGGATCATGAGTAATCAATCAGAAGCAACAGGGTGAGAAGCCAGAGGGTCACGAGTAATAGGGTTAGGAATAAAAGGATCAGTAGTAATAGGGCCAGGAGTAATAGGGTGGGTAAGGAGCAATAGGACCAGGAGTAATAGGGTCGGGAGGAATAAGGTGACGAATAATAGGATCAGGAGTATAGTGTGGGATCAAGAGAAATAGGATCAGGAGTAATAGGATCAGGAGTAATAGGATCAGGAGTAGTGTGGGATCAGGAGTAATAGGATCAGGAGTAGTGTGGGATCAGAAGAAATAGGATTAGGAGTAGTGTGGGATCAGATGAAATAGGATCAGGAGTAGTGTGGGATCAGAAGAAATAGGGTCAGGAGTAGTGTGGGATCAGATGAAATAGGATCAGGAGTAGTGTGGGATCAGATGAAATAGGATCAGGAGTAGTGTGGGATCAGATGAAATAGGATCAGGAGTAGTGTGAGATCAGATGAAATAGGATCAGGAGTAGTGTGGGATCAGGAGTAATAGGATCACGAGTAGTGTGGGATCAGAAGAAATAGGATCAGGAGTAGTGTGGGATCAGATGAAATAGGATCAGGAGTAGTGTGGGATCAGATGAAATAGGATCAGGAGTAGTGTGGGATCAGAAGAAATAGGATCAGGAGTAGTGTGGGATCAGAAGAAATAGGATCAGGAGTAGTGTGGAATCAGGACTAATAGGATCAGGAGTATTAGGATCATGAGTATTAGATCAGGAGTATTAGGATCAGAAGTACCAGGTGTGGAGTAATAAAGTGTGGAGTACTTGGGCAAAAAAGCTCGTCACTCAGTTAAAGCTCGTTCCCAGTTCCACGCTAAGTCGCGAACGTAAAAATGAAAGATAATTGGAGGTCTCTTGGCAATAAAATGACCTTCTGCTCGTCCTAATGATTGTGTCTTAATGATACATCGTCTATGAGACAGTTGTGAGCAAAAATAGAAAAATCTGACAACAAATAAAGGAAATTTTGGATAATTAGAACTGGACAATCGTCGGGCGAACTGAAACATTTCGTGGAAAAGGATGCATGGAAAATTTGAAAACGCAAATAAGCGAATATTTGTTCTGTGAAGTACTTGAATTCGTTACGAGGGAGTGCAAAAGCCTGATAAGGAAAGAAATGTAGTAAAAATTTTTCTTCATCAGTACGGTGACAATAATTTTAGTCATTCTCAATAAGGTCGTCAAAAATGAACCCATTCTTCCTTTTATTGTTTTCAAACGGCGGCACGCTGCCTTGCTGTGTGCGTAAACACTGTAATGCATGTTTCGTTGTTAAAAGCATTTTAAAGAGATATAGCATTGAAGACAGCTTCATCTGAAGTTTAACTGCTTATTTTTCTTTATATAGCAAAGATTTGTACGTTAATTTTATCAATAAATTACGAATTGAAACAACGCTAATGGGTATGAAGATGGAAAATGAATGCAAATCTAATATGTAAAATATTTCGTTGCACACAAAGCCTAAAATAACTTCATGTGAAAGCATTCAAATCATTTATAAAATGTTCTTTTTTGTGTCGCTACCTCAATTTAAATCGACATCACCCCTTGCGTGAAATTTTTCACTTTCTTAAATCAAGATGTGAAACCCTTTTCCCAATGAAAATTTTTTTAAATCTATCAGTCTAGATTACCAAAATACTAAACGAAGATGAAGCGCGTCTATTGAATGTGTAGTACATCATTGACCGAGGTTGATGTTCAAATCACAACAGAAATTTCCTAAATTGTAGCTGTCGAGATTACCGAAACACTGATGTAGCAATATTTATTCGCATGAAAAGCTGTGTTCATTAGCCAAGATGTCGTGGAACGCAGCAATGGAGTCCACTGAAGTGCCCTCGTTTAAGCTCCGCGCAGCAATCGATTAAACACACTTAGGAAATTGATGACTTGTGCAGCGTTCCCTGGAATGAGCGGCGAACTTCAACGTTCTGCTCAGTCCATTCAGCAGATTGGCATGTGCCTGCATGCTATATTCCCTCCGTACGCTGGTCTGTAAACGCTAAAACCATTGCGTGCACGTGTCTTCTTTTTTCGAATTTTTTCTTCTGGAAAACATAAAAATCATCTGTAGTGTTGAGGTGAGTGAAAACCTGACCGTGAGATGCATTAGCGGGCTTTATTCATTTCCTTTGTCTTTGTGGCTCTGTGAAAAGAAAATTTGGTTGATCCATCACTAGCACTGTAAAAATGAACGTTTGGAGAGCAGAGGGAATTTTTCTTTGTGTCAGTAACATAAAGAGTAGTATTTTCAACGTAAAATCTGTTGTACGTCTCTACAAGGTTTGCAAAATAAGTATCTTCCGTCATTCATTTACACGCTACCCTTTGGAAAGGTAAAGTCATTTTATTAACTATTTAATTTCACTGGAATGTTGAAAGAATCTCCGGGGCTTGGCGCTGGTAACGATGACATATCAGTTGCATAAAAGCAGTCATGTCCTTCACTCGGTAAATGATTACAAAGGACAACTTTTAAAAAATAACCCAAAAATTCTTCTCACACAAAACTGAGACTGGAATTCCATTTGGCTTTGCTGAGTTGTAGAAAATACGATTTATATAAATCACTAGCACAGCTATGAGGGCATGCATAGAAAGTAACGTCTTCCACAGGAGCAACGCTAGGTGTCTGGAGTCCTCAAAACTCACATGGGCTGATTTTACTAACCCTTCTTGAATCATAGAAGAAAAGTTGAAACGAATATCACACAAGCAATTTACCAAGTGGCATTTCTTGGATGAGTCTCCCAGTCCCACACCGTTACGCGCTAGCTCCAGCGTGGGAGTAAAGGTAAAAAAAGAAACAATCGCACTCACAGCCATCAATCTTCTCGGGTCGTCACCAGCACGTCCGTTTTTACATTGAAAAGCTACCGCTCCAGATAAATGTAATCACATAACTCGACAGTTCTTTGTCAGTAATATTAAAACCATAACATTTTTGTCCCTTTCATTCTTTGTTGTCGTTGGATGTAACTCCCTTAACAAATCAGACATAGATATGTTATTCGAGTGAGAATCAAAAATTACGCAACCTCTTCTGTGCAGTGATATTGTGCGAAACGAGGCTCAAACGTGCAGTACCGCTACGTACTCTCCAAATTGGCCCAGTGCAACATAAGGGTCAGACGTGTAGTACGCGCTCTATGCAGAACCTTGGGCAAGATACAGGCTGGACTTGATTGTATCAATAAACACGAGGAAACATCTCATATTGCAGCTAGAAACAACGATTTTCCCCAAAATTTGTTATAAAATGTATCATTATTCGCTTACCATCTGCCTTGATCAAGAATTTTTCCCATCTCCTCCAAAACAGGAAGTTTGATGCCCGTCCGAGTTTCTAATTGCTTTCGGAGAGCATTATCGACGCGTAATTTTTCTCGTGAGAGGTACGCGGTAATTTCTACATCACAGCAAAATTGCAACGAAGTGAAGGTTAAATACATTAATTACCAAGGCTGCCCTTAATTATCACATCTCTTAACACTCATGCAAGTAAATTCCTTTATTGCGAGTGAATTTGTTACTCGCATGAACGACACAGTAGCAAAAGCTTAAGTTTTTTATAACATTTCAGTAATCTTATCTGCCTGGAACTTGGGAGTGAAGAGCAGACTTTAAAAGAGTCTGGAAAACATCTATCGTTATTTTAACTGATGAATCCCTACTAAGCTAATTGATTGGCTTCCATACTTTCGTGGTCCATTCAAACATGCTACATTCCACAAATGATTTCTTTAAAAGACGAAAAAAAATTGATTCATAGGAACACACATTGTTTTTACAATGAGTTTAAAAATCGATTCCATTTGTTGCGTGTCGCATCCACCGTTAGAATGATATAGCGTGATGACATGAAGAGTGATATGGATGTTGCTAATACCATCGATCCCAAATGAAATTTGAAATGCTTCAATAAATCCATTCAATCACGCATTTCCCTGTGCCCACATTACTCTTAATTTCACCGTTGGAAAGTTCAGGTGCGTTCTATTCTAGTCGATCCCATCATGGTAACAAAATACGCTTTCAGCGACACTCGCAGTGTGACTCTGAGCACTCGATCCGAAGCTATGAGGAAAGCAGCTTCAAACTAACGTGGTGTCGTTATTGATTGGCGCACTTCGTTGCTGAATGCTTACAGTCCCTCGAAACACAAGAGAGCGTTCGTTATGCTCTCTTCTCTCTGATGGGAAGTCGCAGCCTGCCGTTTGCCGCGTCACTCGTTCAAATCTAGCCCATCAAGTCCAATGAAGATCCATGGTAGCTGCGAGACAACAACTGCAGGAAGACGAGGTCCCTGCTATTGAAGAGTCTGGCGCACTGTAAATATGTGACCACCCAACAACTTTGAAAGCTATGCTTCATGATAGCATGTTTGATTTAAAATACTTGTTTGAGACTATATTGCAATGAGACACGTAATGTATTTACTTTAGAAAGTGTGTTTACTAATTGTAAAATTCTTTTTAATTGGGAGTGGGAGTGACCCAGAAGCACGTTACTTCGAAGCATTTCTGTACCGAAATGTATTACTCGGCTACTGAATCTCGATGTACTACGAAATGCCTTCGTAGTCCATCGAGATTCCTAGACGAACAGTAGCCGAGTAATAATACTCATTTGAAACGCTTTAATTTAAACACAGCGCACGATGACGTCCATGAGATAATACTTCACAAAAGCAACTACGCTCAATCGCGCACAATAAACAACAATAAAAACTTTCCTCTGTAGCCTTTCAGAGGAAAACTCGTTCTAAATTCTCATTGGAAAAAATTGAAGATCAGGCTTCAGTCTCCTTCTCATTTCGCAGTAAATGGTAATACTTGTTCGTGAATGCTAAAATAGCAAAAAGGAGAATCTTGACATGAGCAAACCCATCTTTCAAAAGAAGATGAAGGCTAAAATCAATTATTTTTAAAAGAGTGCTGCAGACCGCAGCATTTTCGCCATGATAGCGTTTCTCGATGATTGGTGCGTTGTGTTTAAAGCGCTGTACGACATTATGTACCGAGAGGTGAATTGAATATGAGTCATTTTTTTCCCGTACTACTGTATTACCATTGGATCTTCACCTTGAGCTTTGATAAAGATGCTAATAATCACGGAAAATGCCATTGCTGCTTCAAAGAAATGCGTTTAAAAATGCCGACGATAAAAAGCTTAAATTCGCACATTGATGGAATAAAAACTTACATATCTCTTTTGGTGTGCAGAAAGCGCATATTGTCAACTCTGTCGAATTCATGTCAGAGTTTGATTACGGCAAAGTTGAAACTTCCCCCCCAAACAAAAAAATCGTAGAGCATTTCATGCAAGCGGTCCAGGTGGTGAAAAAGCCTCGTCAGTTGGTAACTGAGAGGAAACGTTCTACAGCATGTAATGTTCCTCTCGTTTGCAAAAACATTAAAAAAATTTGGTTATGGTTTTTTTTTGCGAAAATTTTGCAACTACCATAAAACAAACGAAAGTAAAAACGTTAACTGTTCAACATCATCCACTTAATTAACTGAAGGATATTCTCTATTCGAAGGCGTATTTGAAGACGACTATAAGTCGGGCCTTGCTGGTCGGATTGCCTGAACATTTCCAACCGTGTCAATCGTGTCTAACACCTTTGACTGCTTTCATTTCAAACAATGCATGCCCAACAACTCCTTACGCTGCGCAAATCATTTGAGTTCAACAAAAAAAGACTGAGGCGTGGTTACTGGGAGATGAATTGCGAAGGTGAAAATTTTAATAATCAGTTTTTTAGCAAAGTTGCTTCGAATGGCTCTGACTCGTATAAAGCTTCCGGAGATCACCAGCAGTTGTTTCTTACCGAACTTGCATGAAACTAGCGAACTTCCCTGTTGTTGGTGGGGCACGAGTTGGATAGCAAGTCGACACGCAGAGGGCACGCTCAGATGACTGCATTATGCAGTCACCAGACGCTTTGGACATCAGAGAAATGCTAGGCTGCTGCATTTCAGTGCGATGGATTTTTGAAGAACTAGCGAACCAGCCCAACTCGACAGAAAATGATAAAATTGGATATGTTGACTCGAGTAGGATGTGTAAATTTCGAAGACTTTGAGGTGAGATTGTTTTTTAACTTAGCGTCGTGCTGCAAGTTCATACAGCTATAAATGCGAAACATTCGCCAAATGCACGGAATTTTTTTTTTTTTGAAAGTTCAGCATTTAGTTGTGCATTTCAGGAACAAAACGGCTCCAAAATTCTCAGAAATTTATTTTTCCTAGAAGGCAATGCTAATTTGATTCGTTTGCAGACTAAATTTGCTTTGCTTTCCTGTTTGCGTCAGCAGTTAACCAAATAAGCATGTCTTAGAAATTCCGAAAGATTACAGATTTTAACAGCTTTTTGTTATAGCAAATGGACTCGTTGAACTTCAAAGATTAATACCACTATTTTTTTCTAGTGTTTCTGCCGCTTGGATTTTCATTAAATTCATGACACATAAAACATTGACTTGAAGCAGTGGTCGCAGGTCGCATGAAGACTCCAAGTCTTGGAAGGGTAGCAAGCGAGCATTGAAAAGAAATGCGAAAAGGGAACATAATGTACTACAAAAGCCACCGAACATGCCACGGAAAGCAACATAGTATCCTTCAAAAAACTACAACACACGCTACAGAAAGCAACATAATGTCCTAAATAAAACATCATACAATGCTTCAAAATACACACCACAAGCTACAAAACGCAAAACAGGATCCATCAAAGCATCATGATAAGCTACAAAAAGCATCATAATATGTTACACTAAGCAACACAAACGGCTAAATC
The DNA here is from genome assembly GCA_014220935.1 of Platorchestia sp. MABIK. Classification (NCBI taxonomy): domain Eukaryota; kingdom Metazoa; phylum Arthropoda; class Malacostraca; order Amphipoda; family Talitridae; genus Platorchestia; species Platorchestia sp. MABIK. The sequence goes on along the minus strand of JACJUY010004044.1, from coordinate 4,050 downwards.
AGCTATCTTGTCCGCACATAGACCTCTACAGTGAGCTTTACATAGTTCAATTTTAATCATAGTCTTTCATCATTAGACCAAAGGCTTCATCTAACAGTGCGTCTGTAGAGCGTTAAGTTGATGCAGAGCTCATGAATGTTAAACGACGAACCAGGGTAAAAATCTCGAGCATGTCTGGTTTTCCTGACCTCTCCACTTTAGGCTAATCACGCTCGCATGCAGCCAAAAGAAGCCGTTAATGCATGCTGACTGAAATTATGCAGTATACTGTGTGCAACACAAGGTTTGAACGACAGCTCCTCAAAACCTCTCTAGTCGTACGCTTCGGTCATACTGTGTATGTCACGCGATGTGAAATCACCACCAGGAGTTCTTCTGATATTCTAGAGCATCAAATCCGTCACGTATTTCAAACTATTTTTGCGATATTAGAAAATTTTGTGATGACACCACGCCTACGCCCTGAGGTGATCTAATACAAAACTTGAATGAAGACTGCATGAATAACGTAGAACAGATATGTTGGTTTGGCTCTATGACCAACGCGTCATAAGATGTACGAGCGTTGATAAGAATATCTTGCACATGCGATGCGCCTCTCTGTCACCCTTCAAACAACGGAAGTTTGTTTTACACGAAAAATTGCTGATGATTCCTTTGAATTATCATTGAAATTAAATGAGAGTGCAATTCCGCATCAAAAATATCAACGCAACTAACATTCTCCAATAGGTCACTTATTTTATTCCTGATGGTACTTTCCCATAACGTTTTAAATCTAAGATTTCGTAATAATTGAACTCATGGCGTAAATCAATCATGTTACAATACGTCCTGGGACTAAAAGGGAAATAATTTCTGATTTTCGATTTTAGATTCTATGCATATTTTTAAAAAACCGTCCGTCAATGAATGAATGAATACAACTCGTAAGTGAAACTTTCAATTGTTTGCTAATATAAGAGATATTTTCTGATATGTTATTGTTTTTTTTGTCAGTGTCTATTTTCAGGTTATTCAAAAAATGCAATTGGTCTTTAAATTTTGAACGCCCGTGTTTTTTTTCAGGGCCTTTTAAGACGCTTTTTTGATAAATCTACACGTTTGCAAATGTAATGGAACTTTTAGCTACGTTTGTTTTCCTTTTTATTACAAAAGAACTTTCTCCTTAAACTCGTTTATTGTTATCATCTGTTACTTTACAATTAACCGTTGTTAGCATGAATTTCCCTGCATAATTACTTCATCACCTCAATCATCTCCCGTAGACTTTTTTGACACTCGTATTTAACAATAAAAAGGAGCGATGTATTTCACTATTATTAAGCTCGTTTATAGATGTCCAGGTTCGTGAAGCGTGTACTGCTGACAGCGTTGAGCCACGCACCGCTTGTCACTGATCCCATAATTAGGCAGTCTTCAAAAATACGTCCGTCCTGCACTTTTTTGCTGTCAGAGTATAAACAATATTTCGAGCCCATCCTTCTCGACTGTATTTTACACGGCTCGCTTCACTTCATTAACTGAACTAGCTGGAATATTTCTGCACTGGAACGTCACATTGCAACATGGACGCTGGCAGCCAATTTGCAGGAGTGTTTTGAGCTCAAACTCCCAGGCAAATAAAATCATCGATGCTGCTCATTACCGCACACGAACAGCAACTCGTAAAATAATAAATCGTGAGAATTTTTTTGAAATATTTAGCTTGAAATTTTACGATCAAATGAGTATTTTATCCCAGATAATTGTACACAATCGTTAAATCAGAAGTGGTTGAATTTTTAATTTACGGAGATTCTTCAGCAGGTTTTGACCATTCAAGTTTCAAGGTTGAGCGAATACTTTTACAAAGTAATTTGTCTCTCGTTGAATCCAAGGCATATCTTAACTCAATATTCTTGCTATTATATGAATTTCACAAGTTCTAACTGGCATTTGGGAAAGATTTTTGTGCTGAAATAGTCAGGGAATGATGAATTCCTTTGAAAATGTTCACCAAATCTAGCAATGCTAATCTCAGATTCTTAAAGACTCAAATACATCAATGACCTAAGTAACCTCACGTACTTGTAATAGCGTCATCCGCAATGGGTCCAGCGAAATCGAAATTCGAAAAAATTTGACGTAAAATTTCCTGCTTTTTCCGGTATTGGTCTTGTCGAGGGCCACAAATTTGCATCGAGAGCAAGGCTTCGAGCAGTGGGAAGTTTTAGCTTTGACGAATCACAGCCCAAAACGAGGTTTCGCAGTCGCAATATTAGTGATTGTATTCTCTTGAATCATTTCATTTTTTTCATTTTCATTCGATTACACCATCGATCATGAGCGAAACGCTAAAATCTTACATCTCCGCTGTGAAAAAGTCACATTCGTGCGCACTAAATACCAACAATTTGCATTGAAGATCATGTGAAAATAGTTCTGTGCAGCGCAATTCTATGGAGGGCCATCATCAACTACCACCAAAATAAAAAGACAAAATTAAATAAGGCGCTTTAATTGTGCTTGAATTACCGGTAGACTACATGTCCTGAAACATCATAATACCATCCAGCGTAATTTTTGCATTATTAAAATTCCCAACATAGTTAGTTTTTCGTTTGCAGGCAAATTCTCTTCCATGCTACCAAGGCGTGAACGAAAAAAAAAACGTCCTCAAGCCAATGGGTTGGAGCGGTGAGGATGTGTGAAGATAATATGAAATTTAGGTAACGATGTCAGGAATTTTACTACGTTATTGAAGGAATTCAGATTACGATGCTGAGAAAATAACACTGAGTAGAACACTGAAGTAGAAGTAACGTGTAGCTGCAGGTGTAGCAGTGCGACTCACACAAGCTGGTGTCACCCATGGTAGAGGAAACAAAGTCGAGTCATTTCTATGGGGGAAATACACCTCTTCTTGTTCGGCTAGCCAAGAGCAAGGCTTCATTTCAAACAAACTTTATGACATGTCATCATTGCGACATGAATCAACTCAGTGTGTTCATGCATTCAACTTTTAATTCTAAAATCATCAATCAGTTGATTCATTGATTCTAAAATTGTTCATAAATTAAATCATTGATTCTAAAATTGTTCATAAATTAGTTCATTGATTCTAAAATTGTTTATAAATAAATTCATTGATTCTAAAATAATCCGTCTATTAATCCAATTCTATTCAATCAATCATCCATCTAAAAATATCCGTCACAACTTGCCTAAAACCAAACGATCGAAATACACGTAGGCAAATCAACTAACTAAACAATCGTTACACAACACTTCTATTTGGCAACCATTCTTTTGCAGAATAGAAAAATTTAAGACTTTCGTAATAACTTTCGAAGCTTAATAAACATCCCGCGGTCAGGCCCCGAAATAATTCGCCAAAAGCTGCTTCAGGCAATCAAATCAAGCCTCGTCAAACACCTTTCAATTTCCAGGGACTGATTATTCCAGCCAATGAAGAGAAGTTGTTGAGTTCTTTCTATTAAACGCACTTTCAAGCAAAAATCTACATTTTTTTAAGGCCGGGAATAGATTAGAAAAGAACTGAACGTTGTTTTTATATTGCCTGGTAAAAACACCGCAAATGGGAATAACCAAGTTCTTTTATCAGTTCTAGCACCACCTTTTGAATGAGATTGTGGTCCGCGTATTGCAATCCTTCGTGCCAACCCCGAGGGAAATAAAATTATCTAAAAAAGGCTTGAAGCAGCGAGAACGAGTCTTATTTTCAAACATAGTCTGCTAGAGGCAGAGTTAGGAAACGAAAAAATCAGTTCTGTTTGGTGAGACGGAGCACTACTGCGTGGTGCAGGGTGGTGGGACGAAACAGTTCTGCACAGGAAGGGTGGTGAGACGTAGCACTACTGCGTGGTGCAGGGTGGAGGGACGAAACAGTTCTGCACAGGAAGGGTGGTGAGACGTAGCACTACTGCGTGGTGCAGGGTGGAGGGACGAAACAGTTCTGCACAGGAAGGGTGATGAGACGCTCAGTCGCTCCCACAACCAAAAGTGGCCACAACCTGATAATTCAAAACCAGGATTCCGAGAAATTCA
>JACJUY010004043.1:2142-76991 GCA_014220935.1 Platorchestia sp. MABIK | reverse complement strand
CGATACCGATACCAGGAAAATGACCGATACTTGCCGATACCGATACCGATACCGATACATCGGTACATCACTAAAATAATGCATCAATTTTCTCCGAATGTGAAATGAAGTAGCACACCACAAATGAAATCATTTCAGCAACAGCAGCCACCAAAAACTAAGCACAACTAGGAATCACACAAAAAATGCCTTGCTTAAGCCTCGCAAACGGTGACGCACAGAAGCAGGTTGCTCGAGTAACAGAATGGCTTTTGCCGCGTCTTCAGTCAAGCTTGAATGCCGAAAGCTAATGGTGTTCAGAAATTATTACAGAACTCAGATGAGAGGAACGATAGCTCTTCTTGCGAAGATGACTCTTTAAAAACCCACGCTCGGAGGCAAATGCCGAACAAAATCAGATCAGAGGAGGAGATAGCCACACCGACCCGCTTTAAAATAGCAGACCAAATGCAGGCAAGAGAGGAGTGACCGCCACCTCAATCATGCAAACGAGGCCCAGGCGCTGTACGCATGACCGCATGGGCAGTGTTGGTGAGGTCGTTCATCATGAAATAACATGAACGAGAGAATGGTATGCACTGTGCAGGGGTGTATCTGTTTAGTTTGCTTCACTTCAGTAGTTAAAAACATCTGAACACTGGGGATAATCAAATTACGAGCAAACTGAACACCAAGCGATAAATAAAAACGTGACCTTCGGAAAATGAAAAATAGCAACTCAAATAAATTGTTTGCATTGACCTACCTAGCAATCACATATGAAAATCTAACAAGAAGCATAGATAAAATTGCCTGCAATTTTTTGACTCATAGTAAAAAGAACAAATAATTCCACGGCTTTTATTTTTTTTTCAATAGATGAGATTTAAACGACTTGGTATTCTCGCGTCACTGAGAGAACTCGACACGCGCAGTAGACGAGATCGTTGTAACGTCAATGTTGGACGATTCACAACAGGCAAAAATGCAGAGACAGTTCCGGCTAAAGGTGCTACAAGTGCCGCCTTAACAAGCTCAAACCACTAACTTAGTGGAAAAATACAAGCACGTGCTTCTTGTGTCAAAAACAAAATATAGAAAAAACATGTATCCAATCTGATAAAGCAGTTATATTATTAAAGCATATTTTGAGAGCAATTTAAAACTCGACGTATGAATAGGGTGATGGCACACGCAGATGAACTTCAGTTTATAAAATAATGTTAGGTTCAATAATTAACTAACGAAAGATCCCGAGCACACAGCTTCACTTATAAATGAAGCACATTAGAAAACATTTTTATGAAAACAAAAAAAAAATTACAAAAAGTCAAGTATGATAACACGTACAATAGCAGAACGACAACTTTAATTGAAAAATGCCCTTGACTCGTGATATGACGAACCCGGCGGCAAGCAGAATGAAGGGGCAAATTCCCGGAGATAAGAACAAGGAGACAACGCACTTATGCGAGCCTAAACACGCTCTTCTGCGCGCAATTATGTCTGATTGAGGCTTGACGGTGTGAGGCCGAGCTGAGTAAGGGCACAGGCAACTAATTAGGAGATGTTTAGCAACCAGCTGTCTGAAGCTGGGCCCTACACGAAGTAAAGACGAACTGCCTCTCCCATGGCAAATTTCACAACAGCGCTGCACCTGCATTCTTTCGGGCGCACATCGCAGGCATAACAAGTGCACGCTGAATCGCAACCACCGCACCAACGCGCACACGATGCGATACCGTAGTCTTGAGTGTACAAGGAACGTCACTCGAGTATCAAGACCTCTAGAAATGATTGTCATGACCTCTATAAATGAGGGCCAAAACCTCTGGGAATGAGCATCAAAACTTTCAAAAATGGGTATCAAAACTCCATAAATGAGTCTCAAAACCTTTAGAAATAAGCATCAAAACCTCAAAAAATGAGTATCATAACCTCGAAAAATGGGTATAAAACCTCCAGAAATGAGTTAAAATCCTATAGAAATGTCAAATGAGCATCGAAACCATTGAAAATGCGCATCAAAACCTCCAGAAACGAGTCTCAAAACTTGTAAATAAAATATGAGTATCAAAATCTCTAGAAACAAAAATTGTACACTGACGCATAAAGTCTATCAAGAACACACTGCATTAATTAAAACAAATTTGATCGCCCAATGCATGTCTGTAAGCAGATAATTTATGCGTTATCCTTCACTCCTTGCCATAACCAAAACGAACAGATCATAGCAGCATGGCTGTCAGTATCAAGTTAATGTAATTTGAAACTATCAAGGCATTCATCAACTGAACATATTCTGCAGCCCTGCTCAGAGCTCTTAGTCTCTTTACAGAGCACTTGGGCGAAGAAAAAAAAACAAAAAAAAAGCATGTACAGATAAAAGATGTAATGAATAATTTTGTTCTCACATTTCCTAGTTAAAATAAGATAAATATGGATGAACACTGAGATAAAAATCAAATACAGTATTTGTACAATCTCTCCAACAATATTGCCAACCGTAAAGTCAATGAAGTACCAAATAAGCGAAAGTTTATTTTGAAATTGAATACAATTTCAGACGCTGAAACTACAAACAAATTTGAGCTAACATCCTTGCACAATTGAGGTACCTCTACCCTTACAAAGTTTCTTTCTGGTTAAATAGATGAAAACAATTTGCAATCAGAGCCTTGGTAAATTTAGTCGTTTTCATGAGTTTATCGGAGAGAATTCCTGTTCTGAAATATCAGGACATATAGACATATTTTTACTGGTTCGAACGAAATTACAGGAAACATTGATCCAACCTGTCATCCATGCCGTTGTTTCAACTTTAACACGAAATTGAATTTGAAACAAACATTATCAAACGCTCGTCACACAGTTCGTGAATAATGAATGAAGGTCCGCATTAATATCGTTGACTAAGGCTACAACAGCCGCATCACCAACATTCTAACAAAAGTATCATGAAACATGACTAAATTTACGATCACATTGCAAATTTTGAAATTGTTCCGTTAACCAGATTTCCTATATTCACACAAAAAATTTATTAAATTTCTACTTTTGATTTTTCAGCCTGAGTTCAAACTCAGAACTTCAGAACTTCATCTGACTGTCAGTGATCAATTAGAATGGAACCAATAATATGCCAAAATAAAACTTGGTAAAAAAATGTACATTAAACATGGTAAATGTCCCTAGAAACATCAAAGCGATCATAACGAAGACCCAACAGCCACGCAGTCGTAGAATTTACGAACATTTATTCGTTGCCATAACATGCAAAGAACTTTCATCATAACGCCTGTAATCTTCACGACTAAACGCTCCGAATATTTCAGTTCGCTGCAATATTAATCAGAACGCAAAACAGAATTCTCACCGTTTTTTAACAATGCATCGTCACTGGTATCAAGTTTTCCTCAACTTGTAGTTACATGTATTATCAAACCTAGATTATACAACAAAAGGAATACATTTACCAAACTATTCCCTCAATCATCTGTTTTCGACTATTGAAATGGGTATTACGATACCCATGTGTGTATATCAACTAAGGATCCTTAAATATTTTAAAAACTTTCATATTTCGTAATATCATGGTTAAAAACCTTAAAACATCATTGGATCCTTAATATTTTAAAAACCAATGATGTATTTTGTATCATCTTTATTGGAAATAAAGTGGCTTTCTTTCCTCTTTCATTCGTACACGTCGAGTCACTGGGAGCTGCAGGCACTTGCAGAGAAGCGGAGCAGCGTTGTGCCACACACACACGCGCGTCCGTCACTCCTTCATTACCAGCAAGGTCAAGGTGAGGGAGGTGGGCTCGGGATGACTGCACCGTCGCATCCATCCTTCCACAAGGGGGAGAGTACTTGATTTTCGATTGCGAATAATGAAAGAGATTAGATTATTTATAAATAAGTTTAAGCTTACTCATAAAGGTGTTCTCAAAACAAAAGTAAGTAAAAGTGTTCTCAAAAGAAAAATGAGGAAGGTGACTTTTAGGACGGTGGATTAAAGGAACGAAGAATCTATGCATGAGGTGTGGCCCCACACCTTGCGTATCGAAAAAGCAAGGTTGAGAAATGTTTATAAAATAAAATAAAAAGTTGAAGAAAGTAATAGGTACTGAAAAAACAGCCGAAAATGAATTTTCCGGAACAAAATATGAATGAAGCCTGTTTTATTTCAAGAAAAAGAAGGCCCACCTAACGTCCAGCTCGATACCTCACATCTTCCTCCTGGGAGCACTACTTCTCATACATACAAAAGTTCTATCCCCCTGGGAGGTAAATTGAAGAAAATAATTTTGACAACTTAACACCTTGAATCTTCAAAAGCAATCCAAAACTTGCGATGTTGAGCCTACGCTGATTGCAGGATATTGCAACAAAATAACACAGATATTTCATTGCTCTCCATCCCTAGAACGAGTGAACTGTTCATATAGACTAGTTTGGAAAGACAGTTATGGAATAAAAGAAACTGCAAAATAATTTAGCGCAATATTTACTGTTTATGTTCAATTTCTTTTCTAATAAACCGATCCATACGCGAACCCCGTGAGTTTTCAATTCAAATTGCACCTTCAAGACGCCAAGTTTAGCGCTCTCGGTAGCAATGGTCAAACAACAAACAGCAAAAAAGTGGGCGAAAATGTTGAGCGCACCAGAAAGATGTATCATAGACTGTAAATTAGTTTAGATCTCCTTAAGTCCCTATCCACATGAAATGTGTTCCCAAGAAAGGAACAAGGCAGGCACCATTTAGTACGGAATTGAAGGAACGGGGAATCTACGCACAAGTGCGTTCCCACGTATAATTACTTGCACACAGAAACAGCAAGATTAAGAGAATTTTATGAAACAAGGTAGGCATTGGAAAAAGACCGCAGTAAGTCAAAGAAACGCTGGTCATAACAAAGCACAACAAAAACACCTATTCCATTTCAACAAAAGGTATAGGCCGACCTAAATACCTGAGCAGGATTTCACATCTCTCTTCTGAGAGAGCTAATTTCCATTGATACGATAGTTGTATTCCTCTTATGAAATAGAACTTTGTGAAGAAGTCAAAAGGTCGGATATTTTGAGATAAGAGCATAAAAAAGGTACAAGTACAACGATATTTTCCGAAGAATAAGCGCTGCTAGCTTGGAAACAATACAAGAAAACTGCTTAAGAAATAAAAAACAACAGACCATCTCGTCCTCCACGAGCTAAGCTCACGAATGAGGGGTATTTTTACTAGTACAAAGTTTATAAATTCACAGAACTTAACATAACTGCATTCTCAAAGAGATGTTTTTCAACCTATAAAACAGAATTTGTGTTATTTCCAAAATTCGATCATCAGCTTGACATTTAACTAGGAAAAAATAATTAATATTTATTCGAACATAAGTTTCCGAAAGAAGTAAACATGAACTGTGACTTCAGGAAATATTTCATTGGAGTCACTAATTGAAAGATCTGAGTACAATTCATGGTTCTCGAAAAGTGGTACAATTTCCGTCATCAAACAGCGATACTCTAGCACGATTCAAGTCGAACTTATTTTCACGACCAACACGAATCAAAACTCCAGCTCCACAATTTCTTACTTAAGCACAGTTCATAATCTAGTAAACATATTTCAGGATAAAAGTGGCTGAGAATGTCTTCATACTTCAACGAGGCGTCGACTTGATAGCGAAGAGCTTCAGCTGCCCCCTAGAGGTCATCTCTTGAGCCATCACTGGACACTTCTAGTGAAATTCAATGTCTAAAATGCAGAATCGTGGAGCGCCCCAATCAACAAAACGAGAGGCCAAGCAACAGCAAGAACAAAAAAAGGCAGTACAGATCGTGGGCGGGATACCAGTTCTGAAGAAGACCATCTCTTCGCGGACTGGCGAGGAGTGTGAGCTGAGACTATTCTGTTGTTTCAACACGTCTGAAGAAAACAAATTCTGCTTATGTTTCCGAGGAAATCACATTAAGATCTTTGACAGCTGACATTAATAAAGCTGAATTATAAATGCTTCTGTAAGGTTTCGCAGCGGCTATAGAGACAGCAGACGACATTTCGAGGAAGACCGTGTACAAAATTAGGATGGAGGCGCATGCATGAGGTCGCCAGCACCAAGTATCGGTTATCATATCGAGTTGAAGCTAGATATAAAAGTGGAAAAAACATCATGTTAAAGTGAGGAAGAGAAGTAGAGTAAGCCCTCGAGTTGAAGTGGAGGAAGAGAAGTGGAGTAAGCCATCGAGTTGAAGCGAGGAAGAAAAGTATAGATAATCGAGAAAGAAAGTTGCAAAAGACGAGTTGCAGCATGAAAAAGGTAGGAAAAATTCTTAAATTGCATAGAGAATTAAAATAATAAAATATCACCAGTCTTATTATCCGCTCAACTAAACGCCCAGAACAGAAGCTGGTAAATCATTGGAGGAACAAAATTATCTGAATAGGCATGGACTGAACCGTTGCCCGAAATTTTGTCGAATTTACAATGCCAAGGAATAAAGAAATATTCTGAATACTGCAGGACCTAAAAATTAATACTAAATTCATACACAGCTAATAAATCAAATGATTAATAGTGGAACTCGTAGCAAATTACAAATAATTACAAATACAATTTTACAATAAGTTGTAAATCTACACCTAAATTTTTATTTGAATAACACTATCGGTAGCTCTTTTTCATTAGCCAGTAGCTGAGTAACAAAAACACGATCACCAAATTTTCAAATAAAATGTTCATTACCTCCGAAACATTCGACTACTGTAACAAGTACGTTTCGTAGCAAATTATGAATAATCAATAATGCATTAAATTACACTGCTTCCATTAAGATAATACGATGGCTTCCAAAAACTCCCTCTCGTTCATTCCCGGAAGAAATTTGAAAGCAACGAACCCATTCGCCGTAACCTAACACCTAAGCGTATGCTAATGAAATCAGCGAGTGTGAATATTCCAGAATTGGGCAGGAGGCACCGGCCACAGCTACGGGTGGTCGGTAAGGTAGCCGGCGAGAGTGCGAAGCTATGCCACGGGGACTTGGTCACTCATAATAAGAGGGCCGGCACCGTCAATATGCTGTTGAGTAACAGCCCTGTGTGGCATCAATATTATAATAACCCATCAATTTTTAATAATATCGCTGAAACGCTCATCGTCTACTGCGCTAACTGAGTAGCCTTCCATATTAATTAACCTCAATGCTTGACAATCATATCTTATAACCCCATCGATCTGCAGCTCGGTTCGATGGAGACTTAATTAACGACACCTGCTGCTGTGCAAAAAGAACACTGCGAACTCGTGAAGTGTGCTGTTGAACAACGACATTGGCTAAACTTGGATTCGAAATATGATAAACATCTTAGTAAAAACACAACACAAGGCTTTAAGAAGCTAAGCAACTACTCGGCAGTTCGAGTGAGGACAAGCTGACTGCTTAGCGACAAGATAAAATATGAAGTCGACCACACCAAGCAAGGCAGCAACAAGCGGCCTCCGCCTAAACGGGGCTCATAACAAGGTTCTACTGCCGCTTAAGGATGAGCCAAGCAAGCTCAGCAAGAAAATATGCGAGAAGATAGAGAGCAAAATATGAGGTTGTTTCTCACTGTAGAACTTATTTGCTTTAAATGATAAACACTCTCAGTTTGAGGTTGAAGATTCACTTTAGATTCTAAAAATTCGAAGTATAAAATCAAAGAAGTAAATATCCATGAAGTCGCTCACACCGCTCACTTATTCAATATGAAAAGATAAAAAAATATGAACAGGAGTACCATTTAAAATAGAGCAAATATTTCCATTGCTTTACTCGCAAGAAACCCTCACAGCTTTTCCTTGATAATTCTATCACTACAGAATTATGAAAAACTACCAATTTTATGGTAGTCAATGATAATTGCACATAATTATTGACGTAGCCGCAGAGCGCGAAGGTCCTTCCTAACATCCGTTTGCTGTAACCAGGACTTCAATTGCACATTTTTCTCATAAAAAATGAGCAAAGCAGGAAAAAATGGAAACAAATTAAAAAGATTTTTAATGCACATATGGGAGTAGATGGTAAATAAACACTTGCGCAAACACATAAATTAAAGGAAGCAAGATTAAAATATTTTCCTTAAACAGCATTTCGTATCACACTGCACAGCTAGGCGTGCCAGCGCACACAAAAGTATGAAGTAAAGCACTTAAATAAATACCCACGATTCAATAAAACTCAAGTGTTAATTCGAGGTTTCAGAGATATTTCTGAAACCCTCACTGTCTACTGCACTAACTGAGTAACATTCCATTCTAATTAACCCAATCGCTCGATAATAATCTTTCATTTCAACCCCATCGCTTGATAATAATCTTATGTTATAACCCCATCACTTCATAATAATCTTATGTTATAACCCAATCGCTAGATAATAATCTTATGTTATAACCCCATCGCTAGATAATAATCTTATGTTATAACCCCATCACATCATAATAATCTTATGTTATAACCCCATCGTTTGATAATAATCTTATCTTATAACCCCATCGCTAAATAATGATCTTCCATTTCAGCTCCGTCGTTTGATAATAATCTTATGTTATAACCCCATTGCTCGATTATAATCTTTCATTTTAGCCCCATCACTTGATAATAATCTCATGTTATAACCTCATCGCTTGATAATAATCTTATGTTAAAATCCCATCGCTCGATTTTAGCCTTTCATTTGAACCCAATAACTTGATAATAATATTCCCTTTAAAGTCATCGATTGATAATGACCTTTAAACCCATCGCATGATGCTAGAGGAAGTTGCAGCCATAAAGTGTACGAATAAACAAACGACACAGAGGACGATCCGCACTTGCTGTAGCTCTAAGCGTTCGTCCTCTAGATCGCCCCACTCCTGCTGAGTTTATCCTCAACACTTCATAGAAAGGTCCCTGATTGAAGCTTAAGCTGGGCAAGAAGCGCCTAAAATACCGGGATACAAGAAAACTATCTCCAGGAGGTGGCGGCCACTTCAGAGAAAATATACGATATTGTCCGCAGGCTACAAATGCTATGGCGCCACAACTGGTTGCCAGGTGCCAAGAAAACGTGAGACAAATATCAATAGCGCACTCAGAAAAATTAGTGTATGTCAAAACAAAGTCGCTGAAATTAAAGTCGAAATTCAAAACCACACGAGAGATTCGAGAGATCCTCGATCCTCTGAAAATGAGAGAAGAAAATGAAAAGAGAAAAGCTTTATTTAACTATAACCGTGAGGAATGCACCAGCACACCAAAAATAGTAAAAATAGAAAAGATGAAATTTACAGTAATAGACAAGATAAAATTAGATGAAACCAATTAACTTATCTATCGGAAAAAAGAGCGATAAAACCCTCTAAAAAGTTTACAATTACAGTGTATAAAAATCAAATTTACCGCAATACTTCAACCTTTTCAGTTGACCAAAAAAATTCACCCAAGAAAATTTCGTGAGAAAAAACCGCGCCTAAATGGAATTTCCGCGGCACTTGTCACACAATGAGATGAAATCCTCCACAATTTAATGTACCACAAAACACAGGAAAATATAAAAACTTAAACCTTCAACGCGTTACACCATAGTAATATAATACTTTAATGTTTAAAGGTAATCATTCTCCTAGCGCTCAATTTTTTAACATAATCCAATGAAACTAAAATCACCATCACAAGAAGATAGACGGCAAATCGTATTCCAAGAGCACATTTAGAGAGGAGTTTTAGAGCACGTCGGCTCCCTCTTTTCAATTGAAATAAATTAATACCCATCATCTAAAATAAACCCGATCGCGGTAGTTTGAGAACCGAGGACTAGGAAAAAAACTATTCGAACCCTCTTCTTTCAGGTAGTAAGCTCAAAATCACGAAAAACCCATCCAAAATAATTACAATTTTAAAGTGGTACAACGATATCAAACGACTAAATTGTAAAAATCTAAAATGAATTCTAAAAAAATGCAAAAGCGACTTAGAAGCTCTAGAGTCGCATCAGAAGGGCTGGCTGGCAACACCTGTAGATTATTATCGAGTCTCCCAACGTACAAGTCTTAAGAACTCCTGGACAGGACCGGTTGAGGAACAAGTACCGGCTACACAGGCCATGGCGCCGGTATGGACTCGCAAATAAACAGTGAATTATGAGTCATAATCTTGGTAACAATGCCATCATACTCAGCCACATTCCCCGCCTGAGTGACACCGAACAGAAAAGTCTACGAGCCATTCCGTTTATTCTCCGGTAACATTTCAAAGATTCTAATGCCCATGACAACGCAGTACAAAGGTTACATGAAACTCAAATTATATTTTACGAGATAAAATCAGCTACTTAGCTGAGCTTAAAGCCGCCTTATAACCGAACCATGATATACGCTGTAAACTAATTTAGAAACTTGTACTTATATCAAACATGAACAGCATTTTAAATGATAGTATTAGTGTAATAATAGTAAATCTCTTTTATTTCATTTCTATTTTTAATGCCAAAATTGCAAATTGATTAAAAACAAAAGCAACTTTCAACACAGAAGTGCAATAATAAATTCAAAAAAACGTTCTCAAAAATTCTAAAGGATATTCTCAAAAATTCTCAAGGATAGTCTCAAAAATTCTCAAGACACGTGAACTGAAATGAAACTCGTACATCGTGATTTTCTCAGAAGTTTTCGCTGCGAAGAAACTGCAAACTTCAACCTACAATTCAGAAGGCTTCAGCTATCGCTGTTGGCAGTGAACACACCGTCAGAAAACCGACGATTACATTCAGCACGGTTGCCATTGTTATCTCGAGAACATCAGTAAAGAAGGTCCGTTGCACTACTTATAACCCCTTCTGTCAGAGCATGAGAGAGGGAAAAGAATTATGAAGATTTTTTCATCTTGAACTTAAGTCCTCGACAAGTTTCCTGTCATGAGTAACTACTTAATGCCAGGCAGCGCCCTGAAACGGTGTGTGGGAGAGGAGAGAGATTTTTTCGAAGCTCTGAATGTAATTTTTTTGTTTATAAAGAGTTAACATTGCAACTGACAAAGCACATACACCATGACCAGACTTTCATAAAACGAGCACATCTACATTTTATAGCACTGGCTGACGCATCAGAAGATCCAAGTAAATATTTTTATTGTATTTAGTCATCTATTCGATACAAAGTCTGATTTACACGCATCAGTTTTGCGAACTAACGAACTACAATCTGCCACTTATCCCAAATTTGCGGTACATAACAAAACACGCCTTGAGACTTTTAATTTTCACGTCTCATACCTCGTTCACTTCACAGTTTAAAGGACGAGGTCTCCCGAGTTCTGAGAGAAGAAATTCAAGCACCTTACTGGAAAGAATTGAAGTACTCTTCGCACGCAAATGCCAATGGGGAACTATACTTGTTCACAGCGGAAAAACCGCCGCCTGATAAGTGGTCATACGGAGATATCATCATGGAAAACATGTTGTGCGTTACCATAGCGTTGTCGGAAAACGTGAGCTCCAAAACACGTTCATAAGAATTGAATTTTCCAACGCAGTGGCCTCGTTCATTTCGAGGGTGTAAATGTGATGTGTCTTGCACATCTTATCCACAGATATAAACACTGTTTTTTTCGAATTCTTTGCTTCTTGATGTATTGATGGTTTCAAGGTAATTTTTCACTGAAAACTTGATACGTGCTAGATTCAAAATCAATTTACCGGTTTCGACATCTTATGTTTATCAATCTTTCATCATTTTCATTTCTCCACTCTCTTCAGCTTATTTTATAGAAGAATACTTCAGGGATTTTTAAAGTCCTCAAAAAAACACTGAAAAATCCCAAACAGATAAAAATCCTGTTTTTAGCAGCTCTTGATAACTCAATTAACAATATTTATTCCTGTCAAAAGCAGTCAATACTTTCACAAATGTCTTAATCACAGACGCTATAGAGCAGCCAATAATGGCTACTGTCTGTGAATGAACACGAACACCAGATTTTGAACCAATAAAAACGATGCACTATGGCAGACACCAACTCGGATGCATCAAGTTCATCCCTGTCAGCGAAGAAAGTACTCATCTTTTCTCTGCTAGGCCTCAAAGCATACACACGGATAGTCCACCTTGTTTTTATAATCTCCGATAGAAAATGTTGCCGAAACAACACGTACGCGCAATATGAAATACTGATATCAATGCAGTAGTTAAGGACCGCCGATGAGATGTGCACCAAATACTTCCGTAAGCTTCGATACAAAATTTTTTCACTAGAAGTACATCAATCAATGACAACCACGGCACAACGCGAGTTGAAGGTCACAACCTTGGCAGCGACCACAACGCAAATGTCACCAATGACAAAAAAACAAGCATCATGTTTCAGAGCGAGGAGCATGCATTTAACCCTGTAATCTCACCTAATGGAGTAAGCTAGTACTCAGGTCTCGACGCATACTGCTATATTTTCTTCAGGCGCTTCATCATTAACGCTTGAATGCAAATGTCAGCTGCACAAAGATCGATGAGGGACAAGAAGCTCCTGATCCACCCAGAGCAAGAAAAACAGAGCTGGCAAAGTAACTCTCATGAGTAGGTTGCTTTAGGACTTATCGTTAACCCT
The DNA here is from genome assembly GCA_014220935.1 of Platorchestia sp. MABIK. Lineage (NCBI taxonomy): Eukaryota > Metazoa > Arthropoda > Malacostraca > Amphipoda > Talitridae > Platorchestia > Platorchestia sp. MABIK. The sequence goes on along the minus strand of JACJUY010004043.1, from coordinate 64,379 downwards.
AACTTGTTCTTTTCCCCACAACGACTGAATAAATTCGACTAGTTAGCACACGAAGTAGCCAGCACTCGAACCATTACTAGAAAAATTTGTAGGAACTCAAAATTAGCTTAGATTAGATGTTAAGTTAGTTTAATCCGCTTCAACAACGTGTTCCAAAGAAAGGATGAAGGCACCATTTAATATGGAGCCAAAGGAACTGGGTATCTATACATTAGGTGTGTTTCCACACAAAGTCCCCTGTGCATGGAAAAGACAAGTCAGGAAGGAAGTGCGTGAAGCAACATGAAAATTGAAAGAGGAAGTAATAGGTGCTGAAAAACAAGGCACCAGTGAAGCGAAAAAGATGGTCCTTGAGAAAACAAAAATCCTATTCTGTCCCAACAAAAAGAAAGCCTACCTAGCCCTCAGCTCGAAACCTCTCATTTTCCCCCAGGGGAGCGCTAATTCTCAGATACAATAGTTTTATCTTCCTCAGTAGAATAGCATGAGAAAAACGAAATAAATTTGTGCTTCAATATGAACTTATTTTGTTTCAAATTACCTACTACCTGATCAAATCCGTAAACAGTATACTTTCTCAAAGGCACGACCATGAAGACAATCACGAAAGAATTTTCAACATTAAATTTGATTCATGAGTTTCAGAAGCACATAAAAAGTAATGCACTCCATCATATGTGGAATAAAGCAGAAGTTTAACAGTTGCTAATCAAAACGATGTACAAAACCTTTCTACGGTATTTACACAAACGGAAATTATGTACAAGTTTGAATTCGCAATTAAAATACCGTTCTGTAAACTATTTTCTATACAAGAATTTTCTCGTCTTTGTATATTTAACTTGACAATCCGGGAGTGAAAAAAATTTTACTCAAGTGGAAATAAAATTGGCTCAAGTTGACTCCAAAAGCAGGTGCTCCATCGGCAACCGTCGGGAACGAAAAATCTTATTACTTTCTCCACACTTGAGATTCCAAGATCACCACGTATGAAGAGAGTTTTAAAATGTAAGCAGAAAACGTGAGCTGAACGTTCCATTGTAATCAGCAAACAGCAATAAATTTGAGCGAACGTAACCGAAATGCAGATACGATGGAGGAGGGGACCACCTAAGACATGAAGAGGGAGCGCGCGTCCGACGCCACTCTGCAAAATTCATTAAATGCAAGAACTGCTCGACAGACGGCCATTATGAAGGGAAGATTTACTGCTCCCTTAATTCTCAAGCGGCGCGTGAGCCTCAACTCGATACAAAAGCGCCCTGTGTCAGGACCCTGCGGCTTGTGGCCTCCCACGGAACAGAAGGACACTGCATGCGTCCACGCAACCTGCGTGACATTTCCAAGTACTCCAAGTCATTATAACGTGGAGAAAGTATGTTAAGTCGAAGTATCACATAGGGGAGGCAAGATAAGAATATTTGATTGATTTATGTCGTATCAGTTGTAAATCAAGAGCAATGCCGAGTTGCAATCAAGCAGAGCGTATAACAAAAATGGGATCAAAGAGCATTTCAGAGAAATCGACAACAACAAAATAGCGTAAAATCGTAAATCACATCAAAACGAGTTGTAACTTAATCAACGACACGTATAAGTGCACACTTTTCAGTACACTTCCGATATTTTTCATAATTACGAATGCAAAACCAAAACCAACCCATCCAAGAAGTGCACAGAGTTGGACAGTATTAAAACGCTGACTTCAACTCAACAGCCTAGGAAACAGGTAGAGCATCTGTTGAAAAACACTTCCCCAAGATTTAAAAAACAAAGCGTCAATCACAGACAAAATAAATCCACCAACTGAGTGACCAGGGAATATCCTAGGACGCGGTATACTTTCTTCCAAAGCAACACGTCCCAGAGACAAACAGAGACGAAGAGAAGACGGCGGAGGTACAAAGAGACATGGTGTTAGCAAGGAGTGTCACAGAGGAGCAGCGACGGAAGGATTGTGTCGAGATAAGAGACGGGCTCTGCCCTGTTAGATCCGACATCCCCATGCTTTCAGATTGAGAGATGTGGCTGGCGTCATGCTAGCACCTCAATATTTAGACCAACTCATCCACTTCTTACGAGAATGCCTTTACCTTATTTGTTTTGAAGGAAGATTTCCATTGTTACAATGGCTGTTTACGGTGTGTAGATTTATAACTGGAATGAAGCACAGCCCGGAAAGATAGGCATAAATTGACGGTCAATTTCATGGACTTCAAGACCGCAAGAATCTCGATAACGAATGTCGATACTTAGAAACCAACATCTTATAAGTTACTCACAATTTTGGCAGGTTCATGAATAAATTATTAGATTTACCTCGAGTGTTTTCGTACAAAATACTACATTTTCGTCCAGTAAAACCGTAACTTGTCTACGCTAACGTCCGAAACTGTATCTTAAATCCCTGAAACGTAGAGCGTCTCTGTCGATAGCGTCACACACGCTGTTCTACACTTCTTATCGTGTCCACAACTCTTCAGCGAGGGACCCTACCCAAGTCACGACGAATCAGGCTGCTTTACGATGTACTTTTCCTAGATAGGATGTTAGTGTCTTACTCGAGCCTGCTCAAGATAAAACAGCCTAGTCAAGTTTGAATAAGTCTGGGAAGTCTTGCGAAAAACGATCGCAAGTTTCTCGTGAGTTTTTTTTTTTTAATTCATACACATAGGAAGGGTCTAGCAACCTTCCTCTCAAACGAACGGCCGTGCGATCTAATGTTTGACTCAGGAAAACATTTCATCATAAAGTTTATACGTAATATGTAAAATATGGCGGAAAATGATATGAGGAAAACGTTGGTATATATTCAATCGAGAATGTCGTTCCTAGTTTTCTACAGGCCCCTAGATATGGTCAAAAAACTCTCAGCAGATTATAAAGGTGTGTTAACAAAAGACATCTTCGTTCAAGTTCATTATTGCTGGAACAGCAAGAACAATGACTGCACCAGAGTAGCCGTCGCAATATTTTCGCAAGAACGGCCAACGTCGACATTAGCCTGTCCGTTGGGAGGTAGAGAATGGGGGATCTAGCCGTCCTCGTCATAACAAAGACCACTTTTCCAAATACAAGTTGAGACGACGGGCCACAAGGCATACCAAATATATGAGGCATTTGCCTGGGCACTATGCACTTGTCTGTTCAATAAAATACGCCCCGTAGGTTCGCGCGGAGATCAGTAACAGTTCAATACCATGTTAGACGTTAGAATTAAATGAAAATAAGTGCACACCTAATAGATAACGAGTAAACCAAAGAGAAAAGAGCTCAAGGAATAATTGGATCCAAGTAATTAAACTTTCTTTCAAGTTATTGGACGAAAATGACCTCAGTAGGCAAGATGCTTCGAAATTATTTACTATTCAAGCTACGGTGTGCACCTTGAAAGGCCTGTGTTAAAGAATGCATTAGATGAAAGCTTGGTGCAAGCAGAAATTATAACCACATTTTATATCGGAGAAAAATGGTTATCGAAGAAGTGTATTGTCTATACTTTCAAACAAAGTGCATGATTAATACATGAAACAACAGAAGGAAATCATCCAAACATTGCTCAACTAAAATAGTTTGCTTTTGATGTTAAAAACCGGCATTTCTACACTTGAGATCATTTGCTGGGGTTAACGATTTGGAGCTGTTGCTGGGTGTTGTATTCTATTCCACTGCTGTTACTCTTTTGTTATAAAGGCTATGAATTTTAAGCGTCTGAGTCTTTTCATTCCACGACTGCTCTCATCAGATGTTTCGAAGTCTTTCAACGTTCAGCGTGAATACACTTTTTTCTCGTCATTATCTGTAAATGAATAAGCTTTTACGATTACTGACGTAACACATACTCCATCTTATTTCTGTATGAATTTTAGCTATTAGACAAACAATCGACAATTTAATTTCCGACAGATACATGAGTACGCACATCACTAGTCAATGAAGTCTCTCTAACTGAAGACTTACCCATTCCATTGTACCAACAGGTAATTCAGACAATTTGATGAACGGTTACAAAATTTTTAATCTAAAAACCCAAAACTAAAAAGTGTGACTTCATCAAACACAAATAAAAAGAAGTAGGGAGTCCAAATAATCTAAACTTAAATTAGCATTGAAGGACCGTTGAAGCCATGGTGCAGATATGATGTATATGGTCAATGTTTGGTGTCTCACAGATGAATTTAAACCTTGATGATAAATTCAGTGAGTAACAGGCTCCTTACAACACCCATGAGTGACTGGTAATGTCCAAATATTTAGGACGCGACCTCAATTCAAACACACGCACTGTTAACCGCAATACTTCGCATACAACTAAGAGAAAAACGTGATAGAAGATCTAACTCAACGTTACCATTAATACGACATGTAGTGTGAGTTAGAAAACTTAAAACATCAGTCTACGAAGTGAGCGCATCGGAGTTTCATGAAGAAATAAACCTGCCTTCGAATATAATAAGGAAGAAACCTGGCGACACGCAAGCACCAAACCCGCCTGAAGTGGTCAAGCAGCACTTGCGAGGCTTGCGATCAAGGAGTAGAATTGCACAGATCTTCTAGTCCGTAACCTGACCCGCAGATCCCAGGAGATCGGCAGATAAGTCGCAGCAGGGCGAGCGCTGTACGTCACTAACACTCAGGCTTCAGAACGCCTCGCCGCTGACTTGCCGACCGAAGCAGCCATGTTGCTCAACGTAATTGACGTATTGGAAGTCCCTTGCGTAAATGAAAGTAATAAAGTTGATCCTAGGTCCTCAGCAGGAAGAGAGTTCACTGGAATACAGAAAGAACTGAAAGCTGCCAAGTGTATGTTCGTTACAGCTACCAATGATGAAATGAAGAGTTCCTACTAACCGCAATGCGTCTTCAATAAAATTAGGGTCTGCTAAAGCTAAGCCATCAATTAATATAGAAAATTAATGGAAACCTATAATAAAATAGTATAAAATGTAGCAGGTAGATAGCGGTAGAATTTATGCAATATAATGAAATCGGTTGCTCCACCCATCATGTCGTCTAACTCTCAGCGTTGTTATGATCACCATTATTGGGACAAATCTTCCTTCTCGTGGGCTTACACACTGACCAAAGTCTCACCTGAAAATGTCCCACAAATTTCACAACGTAAAAACAAGACGCTTATACAGTCATCACGAACACTCAAAAGCAATATACTAACAGTGACCCATTGATAAGCAAGCAAGCTGATATGTAATGAGTTTTATGCATCAGATTATAGAATCAAACGTGTGGGTGCAATTTATAAGGCGAATAAAAAAAGAAGTGTAGGTATAAAACTTTCGAAGAATTCGATCAAATATTGTCTGCACTGCTAATGTTTTTACACGGAACTAAAAAGCCACACAATGACTAGTACGCGGAAGTATCACAACGTTACCTTAGCGCAATGATGGACCGCAAAGTAGGTCCATGAACTCGCCAAAAGAGTCGTAATTTGGAAGTTCCCACGCTCGCCCCACACGCAACAGATTAAAATTAACAGTGTGAATCATTTCCTCCAATGAGGGGATGAACTCGAGAATAATGCACGCGAGAGCGAGTTCGCAACGGTGCAGCACACGCACGAGCACACACAAGGCGTAATGCGTTCCAGTTTCAGTGACTCAACCGGATCTCTCTGAGAAAAAATTAGGAGGTCTTAGGAGGTCATTTGCTCTGCAAGTGGCGTGATGTCATTATAGGAATGCCGAGAAAACAGAATGAGAATTAAATATAAATTTCACTCGAGTAGTTGAAATCGTTTCTAAACGGAAACCAATTTCCGTAAAAAAAAATTAAAAATGAATTGCATTGGAATGCCCAATCCCTGTAAAATTATCAGTTGGTAGCCAGTGAAACCACTCAAGAATCCGAGTCGACGGGCCTAATGCGTGATATGTTATTGAAGGTAACTCAATCAAGGCATGAAACTCTTAAAGGCGACCCCATTTATGTTTCGTTTGTTGCAGTCGAGTGCGCACGCACTATGTGGACGCTCGCCAAGCAGGCAAGTCTGAGAAAGGCAACACACAGCGCTATGCAACACGCAGCGCTCTGCAACATCCTACGCAGTAAGACACACCAGCGCAAAACCACAAGTCATGTCTTGACGCAATAAGGGAGAGGAAAGTGGAAGAATAAAGACACGATCAGCTTCGTAAGATTTGGTAAGAGCTTGCAATTATCTACAAATTTCTAATCTAGCGTGGGGAATTGAGAACGGGGCTATGAATTTACGCTAAGTTAAAGAATTGGAGATTTCGTAGCTCGACAGCCAGAGGTGATGCAGTAAAAGTACAGTAAGGCACTCTCTCCGTGCACTGCGCTGTTCCATATCTCAATGGTGCGGCAACAAGTTCCTAACACAAATACACATGAACCTCACATTGAACTCAAGAGACGCCTAATAAAAGTTCATCTGCCATTCGACCAGCGGCAATAAATGGGTTTACTTACGCTATAAATCAACAGTAAAATACACAGGGTAAAAGATCTACTAGGCTATTGCGCCTTGAAGAAACATGGCGGCGATTCAATGGTAAATTGGTAAGCGACATTTTTATCGTTAAACAAGCATATACGATGCCACTTTCGAAGATCACGTCTCGGGATACTCCAGGGTCAAACTAATATCAAAACACAAACCCCTACCGTAAACCTTCGTACCAACAGGAACAAGTCCTTATTACATAGATCGAAGGATGTTACGTCATATCAAATGTGGTTAAATGATCTAACCTACATAAATACAACACTTTCAATTCTGAACACAAAAATCCATACCTCTTTCCCAGGAGTGCAATTAGCTCATAACATCAAGAGGCATTGACCTCAAGTGTACAACAAATTAAGTCGCATAAGCGATAACTTGATTGCTTATACACCAATAACAATATGCTCAATCACGTCGGTGGTCATTTCAATGTACCCTACAGAGCGCATCACACCGAGTCCTCCTCCATCAACTAATAATTCAGCCATGGTGCCCTGAAGTGGCCGCAGTAAATACAGCACAAGACGCCACAGGCGCCGTACAGAAGCACCAAATAAAAGTTGTCTCTGAGAGAAGTTGCGGAGATTAAATGCTGGTAGAATGCAGTCTCAGGGCTGCCCCAGTGGAGGCGTGTTATGAGAAGAAGCGCAGAGCAATGGGCTGTTAACGAGGGCATAACAAGCCAGCATCTCCACTCTAGACTGAACTTGACGCCCTCCGCCTGCATCGTGTTATGATGCAGTTCATGCGCTCGAGCAAGTCATTCTCATTGACAGAAATCAGGCGTAAAAACAAATAATGCACGTGAATTGGGCCTTCATCTTTCTTAAAACTCACTTTTTTCAGAAAGCAGCATTAGTGACATGAAATTTAATAATATAGTTATTGAGATGATACTTATATTTATTCAGAATAAAATAGGTAAAGTATGCAATCAACGATCATAAGGAAGTAGAAACTAAACAAGAAAAATAGATTGAAAAAGGATGTATATTGTTCGTTAAAAGCCCACGTACTCAACCGGAGGTTAAAAGCCGGAGGTTGAAAGAATTTCAGTAAAATTCTAAAAAAATTATTTTGAAAAAAATACAACAGATGTTAGATAAACAACTAACAATCTAACACATTATCTAACTTTATCTAACTTGGTCACTGCTGAAAGCTGAAACTTATTACTAAACTCAGAGGAGCCGTAACTAAAAAAACCTAAGACTGAACCTCCCAAAAAAAATACACCTACAATGTTCTAAAAACATTATTCTCGAATAAAAATAAGTTCTAAATATTATATCAGGAAATCGTGAGAATAAAGGTTAAAATTAGCATAAATTTATGTGCTCTTTTCTACTTTGAGAGAGTATTTCACAAAAGATAACGTATGACGGTTAAACATCAACTTGTTTCGAAGCCGACAATGGTTCCCTTTGAACCGCCCGTTGCTAGCGGTCCTAGGACAAGAGCATTTTCAGAGAGTCACAGTTGTCCCGGAGTTGCCAGTAGAGAAGCCCGTCAAGCAAACAATTTTGCACGAGTCCGCTTGGAATGCTCATCGCTAGACCCAAGCAAGTCAACAGAATCGCCAAGTTTAGGCAAACACAGCTCTTGAGCTCCGCTCGGCTTCCAAACAAAAGAGAAACGGGCAGTAAATCTTACCCAGTTTGAGCTTGTTGCAAAGCTCGCAAAATCCTGAAGTAAATACCGCACAATTAACCGCCGCTGACAAAAAACAGAGTATAGGTAACATTCCACAAATGATTAATGCCTCAATTTATGGTCCAACTCCACAAAAGATGGAAGAAATTTCAGCTTAGGTTCTCATAGCTTATCCTTGAGATTATCTGCTTCGAACAAGTTCTTTGTATTTAACTCAAGGCACACGTGAGTCGCAAAATTCGATGTTGCTAAGCGCTGACCAAACAATCCACTATGACCACCATTCATAGAATGCCTAAAAAAGAAGCTTCCAAAAAATACCTCTGGCAACTTCATTCGTAACGCACACAATACTAGATGCCCCATAAAAATTGAAGTCACTGAACGTGAGAGAAACTCAGCTTTTGTTCACTGGAACACGGCACTCATCACCGGAAAACATAGTTCAATTAAAACACAAGGATACAAGTCAAATTTTGAGTCACTTTAATTTGACCACATATGAAGACAAACAACAAACCAATTTATTTTAGGCCCTGCTTGTTTGCATTAAAATTCATTTATTCATTAAACAATGATTAAATACTAATGTTTTGCTTCTTGCAAATCCTAATTATGAATAAAAGAGCAAAGAAAATAGCTTTTAAATTTAACATTCTTATTAAGACAGTCTAATAATAAAAGAAAAACGTTTCGACCCGTTAGGTCATTCTCAACTTCTGTCGGTAGAAAATCACGAAATCTAGTAAAATTGAAAATTTCGTGAATTTCAATTTTACTAGATTTCGTGATTTTCTACCGACAGAAGTTGAGAATGACCTAACGGGTCGAAACGTTCTTCTTTTATTATTAGACTGTCTTAATACGAATGTCAAATTTAAAAGCTACTTTCTTTGCTCTTTTATTCATAAACAATGATTATAAATACGAACATTTACAAACAAACAGTGGCAGCACGTTATATACAAGCACCGTCCCCATTTTATCGTCAATGCACAGAAAAAGTGCGACTCGATGAGAGCCGAGCATGATGACATCAGCGATCAAATTGGCAATACTTCCTTCTTGAGCTACGGCCTGACGTCAGAAAAAAATATTTAGTTGCGTGACTTCGAAATGCTGAACAAAATACATGCATGTCCGCAGGGCTGCCCCGAGAACTGAACTTTTCTATTCAAATTAATTACAACATTGGGGAAAAACTTGGAACTTCATAGATGAAATGCTTGTAAAGAAGCTTTTAAGTAATATAATCAATATCAATCCATTTTGTTTAAATTTTACTTTTTGAAATCTAAACTTAGAATTATGATCAATTTTGCTGAGGGTGATGGTAAAAGTTGCTTCCACATAATAAAATATCTGTGAGATCTTTAACACTAAATTGCTTTTCTCATTGAAATCTCAACCTTCTGAACTGAACATAAGCAAAAAAGACTAAGTTTCTGAAACGTAACGTGTCGAGGGAGTCAAATTGAACTTGCTTCCTGAATGTTTGCAAGAGAATTAAAACTTCAGATAGAAGTTTACAGAATAAAATAAAAGAGTAATTTTGAACAGAAGCAGATGAAATTGATGCCTTGTGACCTACTGCTTTTGGCAGAAAACCGGCAGTATTACAAGCCTCGTGACTTACCGATCTCGACAAAAAAAAACAAGTATAACTACCACTCTACGTAACATAACACAAAATTTCCTTCACACTTCACAGTTTCGCTACGCTGGTAGAAAAACAGTAAGTTTCAGACAGGCATAGAACCTATCATAAATAATATTATTACTAAGAGTTGAATGGCCTGCCCCCGTTCGCTTGCATCCTTCAGGATATCCTTTAATGCTCCCGGAGGCGAGCATGAGGAGCAGTGCTGCGCCACACGCGCACTCGTTGCGTGACAGTGCCATGCGTCATACTTCTTACAGACACTCGGCGTGCAGATAACGAGCTGAAACTGTAAACATCCTTTCCGAGCACACGACCAAAAAAGTTACAAACACTGGACAGACGAGATTTTCTGAGAAGTGCATTGTACATTGTTCGTAGGGTAGTGACAAAACCGTGAAATACAAGCTTCATTGTAAGTTTGAGTTCGTTGTAACAATTTGGAATATTAGAATGAGAATTAAGTAATGTTATTTTTTAATTGTGCAAAATAATATCTCAAGTCCCGGGGCATTCGAGCAGTTCATGACCTAAACATCGTAGAAAATTTTACATGAACGAAAAACATATTTAGGGAAGCTGACTTACTTAATTAAAAATTAAGAATCCGAATTAAAATATCGAAAGAACATGAAAACTTAGCATGTTTACGATGTTTTTGGATTAAGGATGTACAGAATTAGAAAAAAATATTAGGAGTAACTTACTTGGATGACCCGAAGGCTTGATACACAACCTGGGGAAACTAAGCATTGTTTAAATATTTAATTGAACATCAAGAAAAAACACTCGTGTTAAATTGAATGAGAGTAAAAATAATTATTGGCACTTAAGATATCAAGAAAGCCTTATTCTAAAAAAACGAATTAACATCGCATTACAACGCACAATGCTATAAACCTGTAACCTCACAAGTCTTTCATTCATTATGAAAAATAAAATTTGCCTTTACCCTTTATATAAAAAATTGAAGGCACCAAATAGAACAAATATTTTCTTTGTTAAAAGTGACCAGTTAAACGTAGAGAAGAGTGTGCAGTTACACCTCAAGGAGATGGTATGTCTGGCACTTTCTATTACACTTACAGTCGCTAAAATCTAAAGGGAGAACTCGATATCAGTTCGTGAAAATATGCTCATGCATGCTGAGGTTTATACGTATCTCCTATTTATGAGCAACCTACTGCCTCTTAACTATTAACAAAGTGGACAAACGCTCACCCCACACGAGCAATCAACCAAACTTAGCACTATGAAAATAGTTCACTCGGAGATATTTTGAGTTGTTACTCACAAAGTCCTACAAAAGAAAACCATCTGTTATATTGGTGTTAAACTTCAAAAAATTTTAGTTACAGCATAGAGCTTAGGATATAAGAGCTCAATAACTCACCCTCAATTATTGCTATTTTACAGAAAAATTTGAGTTATCCTATACTCAATTTCCAGGACATTATGTTTTTTTCATTTGCAAAGGACTAATAAACCTTGCGACTGAAATGGAAAACATCCCAGTCTCTAGCACTGCTTCGGTGTCGGTCGGTTGGGGTGGAGGTCGTGGTGGTGAGCATCAGCTTTCTGCCAGTCCAGAGATCACTTGGACAGCAAAACAGGGCGTTTCCAAACGACACAAAGCTCTCGATGAGGCTTTATCAGCTGAGTGGGACGCATGCTCAAGCAGCGTGAACAGCGCAGGGAGAGCAGAGTTATTGCCGCCATGATAGTTCGTTCATGTGCTTGCTGCACCATACCTGGCCCAAGTGTACACGTCAGACGGGTGATGCTAAAATGAACCGAGTTTCACGTTATTTCACAATTTGAGTGAAAGGGTTCTATTTCAAACCCGCTATTCAACAATGCATTCTGAAGGGAAGACGGAGTATATTGTTCAAAAAACTACAACAAACATTCGTGCTAACAACGCAATACTGATTCATCCCCGTGTGCCAATGCAAACAAATTGGCAATTAAACTTTACAAGGATATTTCGTTCACATAGCAATTGAAATGCGGAAATGTTGAAATGGACTTCATCGAAGTTCTCAAGTACAACTTGTAGTACAAATAAACCCTACAGCAGAAGTAGCAATCTAAGTTAATAGCTACCAATCAACGAACTGAAAGGGACTATTTTTGATGAAATCAATCACAATCGTACCTTTATACTTCGAAAATGTGCAATCAAATTGGATTATAGGTTAGTTTAAGCCTCCCTAACCGCTCCAAAAAAGAGCGTGTAAAAGAGAGGAAGGAGGAAGGCACCATTTAGAATGGATTTTAGGGGAGGCGCGATCTATGCAGAAGGGGCATATAAACAGTAAGTTGGGAAAGAAGTTCATGAAACCAGATAAAAGTTGAAGAACAAAGTAGTAGGTGCTGAAAAACAGGACAGCAGTGAACCGAAAAAAGGTGGTCCATAACATAACAAACAACATTTTATTTTAACAAAAAGAAGGCCTACCTAACTCTCAGCTCGGGCCCTCACATTTTCCCCCTGGGAGCACTAATTCCCATAGATACAATTATTGCATCCCCCTGAGGGGAAATGTGCAATAAAATAACAATTAAAATAAATAAACAAGTAAATAAAACATAGCCAATTGAAAACCTTCCGAATTTGTAAATGTTCTTTTACATTGAGCAGTTATACGGAAGAGAGTCTCTAAAAAGTCAACTCGATATCAGTTAGGAAAATATCAGTGTTAATGTACGTTGAGGCTTGCAAATGGTCCAGTCGCATAAAAACGGAGAATTAAAGATGGCCCAAGAATTATTCAACGAGCAATTCAAAAGGATTGTGGACAGCGAAGCTACTCAGCGCAACCAAACTGTCCAGGCAAGTCGTCTCTAACTGTAGGTAGTCGCATCAGCTTAAGTTCAGTGAGACACGCAACGCACTCAGTGCAAGCAAAGCACTTATTTACGACATGCATGCGCTGAATGCTTTGAGGAGTGACTCGTTACCACACAACCTCTGACCCCAATTTTCAAGTAAAAACTGAACCCGCCAAATGAGATAAAGAGCGCAAAGTACAAATGATTATAGAAAAGTTTAATTCAAAATCAAAGGGCAAAATCACAATTTCTCGCAACAAAAAACTGAATGGTACAACAGGCACAACTGTACAGACAATTTAGTTCATTCGCTACGTTGATTAGACTAAAAAGAATGAAAAAATCGCCAATCGTCAAGAAAAATTTGACGTCTTTCAAGTGCAACCCATTGTGAGGGATAGTACAAATTATTATTGTGCTCGGATTTCCCAGACTTGGCAAAAAAAAATTCTCTAATATCTTAGGTAGAATGACGAACTGCGCAATAAAAACCGATGGTGCACCAAGCATGAGTTTTAAGGCGTGAAAAATGTTTGATGACTAGTCAATTTAAACAATTTCACCCCGCAAAGTCGAGTATCTTCTCTCCACACGCCGAGGGCACATCCTCTCTGAGGGACGATGGATGATAAAAGAAGGGCCACAGACCGAAGAATTGAGGTCAAGAACCGCAGTGTATTTGGTTACGCGTTGCACATCTCATGGGGACATCAACTACAGGACTTTAGTGAGCACCAACTCAGGCGAAGACACACTTCTCTCGACAGTAGTTGGAGTGCGCACACAAATTACCCAGCTCTTGGTAAGGACGAGTGAAATAAATGAAGTGCAGTCATATGATAACATAAACGGTGAAGATGAAACTGATAAAACAAAATCCCCAGTTGACTTGACGTCACTGGTTTTAGGCCAACTTTACGAGTTTATATTTCTTGATGCTGAAAAGTGTTGCTGTAACAAGGCATGGCTAGTTTAATTTTATACTGGTACACCCGCGTGAAACAAACAAACACGAAGCTGTGAAGTAACAAATACATGCAGACTCAGCTAGAGCTTTTCCACGCGTGAGAAGCTCGCGGAATTGAAAGTTACGAGATGTGAATCAACATTTCATCCTCCGTATCATTAGAAGAGCTTAGACTGTAAGGAGCTTGGTAGCGGGTAATGATCGTGCTACGCATCATAAAACTTTATTTACTGGACGGCGTTTGAAGTTCCTAAGCACAAAAGCGTGACGTGGGATGCACGGACCAATGAGGTGGACAATGACACAAAATGCAACGTCAGAAGTAACCATTTCTTCTTATAGCCTTAGCTGTTGGTTATCATTATCACTGTCATTATAAGCAAAACTATACACTTGGACTACCATGATCAGGTAATGAAATCAAAGTTACTGCATGTTCATGTCTTAACGATAAATCGAGACAGGAGACAAAATTATTAGGATCAATATCGGTTTCAAAATGGAATATCTCAGCAAAAGATAAAGACCATGAAAATGAGTAAACGACCGGAAATGTCAAGTAGTATGAATTTGTTTTAGATTTGCGATGATTAACTTCTTTGAATTGAAATTTGACAGCTCGACCTATAGGTCACAGCAAATGTTAATGCAATTCATTTTCACCAGCAACCTTGAAAATTGCACGCCTCTCTCTACACGGCAACATCGCGTCAGTTGTGTTCTGGTCCGACACAATTTCCTTCCTTTAACTAAAAACAAAGGAAGAGAGAAATTTGCGAATAATACCATCTGCTGATCAGCAATCGTGGCAACAAATGGCCCCGGCCAGCGAGGTCATCCCGAATTCCTGCAGCCCACGATGAAGGCACATCAGAATCCAGCAACAAAGGAACTCGACTGAAAATGCTGCGGGGCTACGCATTTGTTAAAAACTGTATTATCAAACATGCGATTTTGCGTGCACAAAACGTTTTAGTAGTAGTAAAAAGTTGCAGTAAAAAAAAGACCAGAACGTGAAGGTGCAGCGAGATTTCATCCATCAATACATTGAGCACAAATCCCAGCCGTAAAACAAAACTAAAGGATCCAAAACCTTGGTCATATAAAATCCCTCAATAGTTGAAGTCAATTACCACCTCTGAAAAACAGGGTATGAGCCATGATGATAGCCTGAACTTTGAACGCTCGTTTAATCTGATGAAAGTTATGGCCAACATTTCTTCTTAGAAGAGTTAGCTAGATACGAGAAGGAGTCGATAGGAGCCGACAGTAATTACAGACGCTAAACACAATGAAAATATTATCCATTTGACAGCCTTAGAACACATTTCCTCGATTAGTTTCACATTTCTTTCTTTTTTTCAGTGCGCGATTAAAATTGCTCAGACAAAAATAATGAGTTAGATTACAAGTTAGTTCAAGCCTCTCAAACCACAACAAGGATGTTCCCAAGAGAGGGAGGAGGGAAGCATCGTTTAGTATGGAATTAAAGTGCAAAAAGGCGTGTTCCCACACCCGCGCATAGAAACAGCTAGATTGAAAGAAGTTTGTGGTACAAGATAAAAGTTGAAGACGCAACCAATAGGAGCTGAAAAAATGACAGCGATGAACCAAACCAGAAAAATGGGTTTGTAACAAAAAATAAATTCTATTCCAACAAAAGCAAGGCTTATCTAACTTTCAGGTCTGTACCTAAAATACTTCTCCTGGTAGCGCTAATTCCCATAGATACAATAGTAGAACTTTTCAAAAAATTTAACGATACCGAATGAAAAGCGAGAGAGAATATGCATTAAATTTGGAAATACATCCCAAAAATAATCTTTTTCTTCAAAAGTTAGTAATTGCTTTTATCAGTTGCGGTACACTAAAATTTGATAAGAGCAAGTGTACATGGCGATTGAACAACCCATCCGATCATTTCAGCTGGTGCGAGTGCTGCTATTCAATTTTCAGCGTACTCTAGCAAGTCCCTTAGAGCTCATGTAGTCGCTTGTTTATTCATCTCAAAGCTATTTCACTCATCACTCAAGGAGCAGAATCTCTTATCACACATTGCTCAAGAATGCTCTCTCTCTCCCCTCATCTTAAACAAGGCGTACCTTTAAACAAGAGCGAGTTCACAAGGCAGTGAAGACCGTCACTTACTTAAGATGACTAGCAACAAATGCGCGTAAATGAAGGAGTTAAATGCTTTGAGTGTTAGCAAACACAGGAAAATTTGCCCTTCGAGAAAATAAGGAACGAAATAAATTAAAAGGAGGACTAACTTAACACCCATTTTTTACTCAGCCTTCAACATTCGTTCTTCTCGCAAGGTGTGGCATTTCATTTTAATTTTGATGAAAACAGAAGAATACAACACGTTTAAAGATGCAAACCATAAACGATGAGCGGAATTGACTGTCAAACAATATCAAGAGTTTCGATTCAACCATTCACGACAACTGAAATACATATTTCAAAGATAACGTTAGAAACACCACTAAATCTAAGCAAACTTGTAAAATATCTGAGAAACATTTTCCCTAACGATGCCTCCGGTACGCACCCGCCGTCTCTGTGTAATTTTAAATTGTTTTTTTTAAATTCACGATACATTGGATTTCGAAACACAACTGCTAAATTTCTTTAACAAAATCAAAGAAGCCATCTGTTTACCCTGCATCATCTACCGCCAGTTTCGCAAATCGCAAACAACAAAGAGAAACGCGAACCTCGAGACTGACGCAGACAAATACCCACGCCGCGGAGCACAGGGGGTCGTGTCAATCCATGACCTCCGCAGTGCATATTCACAGAATTACACTTCATCGTGGGCACCGTCTCAATGGTCTCGTGAGATGAAGTGCGAGGAAAAAAGTAATTTGATATTCCATCTCTAAACATTTCGAAATTTTTCTATGCATATGCGAAACAATCTACTTATTACATGCCGTACTGTAATAAAAAATTTATTTGTAGCATATAATACTTAAATAGGAAAAAAGTCCTTTGACCTTGATAGAGAGATTTCCGATATTACCAGGGGTGAAAATTCTTCACACCAGTTTCTAATCTGAGCTTCAAACCCAATGATAATAATTTAAAATCCGACAGTGATACACGTGTGAAGCATTCAAGTCCTGACTGGATTTGTTTCTGGGCTCCACCAGATGAATTAAGAGACACTTGTGCTACGTCTCACGCTGATGACACATCGTTTATCCCATAACTTGCACGGCCAGTACACGTATTACTCATCGACCGCAGCCCACATGAATGAACAAGGAGAAATTAGTTCCTGGCTGCCACCGTTCAATTAAAGGAAGATCCTGTAAAAAGTGGCATTGAAAGGCGACCATCTGGTGCCTCAGAGTTGACCCATAAAAGGCTAGATCATACGGACGGTACTGGGGCCTTCGTCGCGTGGCAGAGCCAGCTGACTTACGAGGTATTGTTGAAGGCTCTTCGCAATGCAGAGATTGTTCCTTATCTCGCTTGTACATCACAGACAATGAACGTACGCTCCATAGTGCAGCGCTTCAGCAAGTCTAATACTTAGTACTTAACGGCCATTAAACAATTAGTTTGAGCAATGTGCATTCTGAAATAAACCTGAAGATGAAAAATGTGTTGTCAATCAAATCCTCTGGATATTCATTTTTTATCTCACAGATTTCAAAACAATACAGTATTAAAGAACAGAAAATAAATATTACTGGTTCAAGTGCCATCACACACTTTCATAAAATTAGTAACACATATTCTCTTATATTTGTTTACCACTATCATGCGATGCTATAGTATTCTCATATTACACGTCCACGAATTTGATTTAAAAGTTAAACTGAATAAATTATGGAGCTCATGAAATTGAAATTTCAACAAATTTTCCAACGCACCGATAACTTTACACTTTCCCGCTTCTGACTCGTGCTCATGGGCTCGATGAGTTGACATGCAGCGTTGAAATTAAAATAAGCATAAAAGTAACCTCATAGCGAGTTGCGATGCTTCAATAGAAGCAACGTGAACATCTTCCACGAGAGAAGTTTAATGAAAATGTAATGAAAAGCATAATAAATCTCTTCACAAAAGAATACCCGCAGCATGCATCGGTAAATTCACCATAAGAAAAAACGGGGACGTGAAAAAAGTCTTCCTCACTAGAAAGCTAACCCAGATTAGATTTTCACGGTCAATGAGGCTGAATAAGTCTGAGTTTAGGAGGCGAAATGCCAACTTAATAAAGACTTCGAATACACTGTCCGTCCGACGAACAGAAAGACAAGAAAGACTTATTCAACAACGTATTCAACAAAGCTTAAAACAGTACCACTAAGAAAAACTCCAAAGCAGTGCACACAAAAGAAAAGAAATGCTAACAAATATGTGAAGTCAGGAAAATGCCATTGCAGAGGACGAGATTCAAATCTGATGTTCTTTGTTTTTCAAACAGTAGAAAAGAAAAACCTAAGATGGTTGTAAATGCCATGGAAGTCAAAAAAGAACATTGCACCTAAGAGAGTTATGCGCAAAGCGCTTTATAATAAGTGATACAATTAGTTAACGCTATTCTGCAATTACTATATTGGCGTCAAGTCAGTCTGGACTGAAATTTCCAGTTCTGCAAACGATACACTATGATACTTAAACATTCAGCAGATCCAAAATAATCATAATCAATATTGCACCAATAATTTTCAATATTATACTAAATAAATAAACGAATCTAATAGTTACTGGTTAATAGTGAACTCATAAAAATATGCTAAAATTTAAGGGATACTAAAAGAGCCTCTTCCCAAAGAAAGAAAAATAAGTAAGCTCAACGAAGTGTTGACATTCAAGAGGATTAAATCTAGACAAATAAACTAAATATGATAGAAATAGAAGGCACGATTAATATCAAGCATGCATTGCATGAGCGTTGTGAGGCATCCCTGTGAACGATTAAACAGTCAGACAGAGCTTCGTTCTGAACCGTTAACACTGGCGCCTTCGATGCCAATCCTGACCCACTATTTACAACATTTCTGCGCAACACTCTCAAGTGAAGTGAAGTTTCGTGTTCCTCATAGTGATAACATAGTCGGAAAATATTTTAACACGAAAAATAATCCCTGACTCAGTAACCCAGATAGGAATACTCTCTCACCACGATTATTGCCGAAGTGGTAGCTACATGCTAACAAAAATACCCATACTGCTTGCTACTAAACTAGCCGACACTAGAACTACAAAAAATACACAACGATGATATTAAATAGTTAAACACTTCAATTTTTTTTGCGGGGGAAATTCAGAGACATCGATAAGTCACCTTTCTTCCACGACAATAAAAACACTCGGACGACGCTACTTCGAACAATGATGTTACAACTCACCGAAAAGTACAAGCTATTTTGAAAAATAAGCTGACATTGTGAAACCTACAAAATATGAATATTCCACTTCTTTTCTTAAAGTGAGCTTTTGCATTCTAGTCACATCTTGGCTGAGGTGTCAATGAAATTGGAGTATCAATGCTATATTTTTTGCACCAATATCACCATTATCGCGCTAATACCACCATCATTATCCAATGATTATCCAACGAATTATCATTATCGTTCCTATTATTCACACGATAATTGACCTTTACAAAATTCGATGAAACCTGTGCAATAATTACTGCTGAATGTGATCTCTGCTCTGAACACATTTGATCGCCCCAAAAATATTCATTAGAACTTGAACTTATTTTTCTTGAAAAACTATCTATAACTATGATGAGCACTGGGCATCAAAACGAAACACATTCTCACAATTTCTTCCAATTATAGCCAAAAAAAAAAGATAATTTCTCAGCAAGGCTCCCTGCCACCATCGCTCGGAACAAGTGCGGCATATCGAGAGCCTTGATGACAGTCCCAGGGCACAGTGGGTAGCAAGATTAACCGTCCTCATTACTGATGATTGCCTATCTAAGGCTAGAAACTTGTAGGCGACTTCCAACCTTCTTGATGGTAGAAATGGGCACCCCCTTTAGGGCATTATTTGGCCGTACCTAACATTTATTTCAAGTCAAAGCCACGAAACAAAAACAAAGAGCGTATTCAGCCGAGAGTGGACGAGTGGGTATCGGACCAACAACGAAATGAAGCCTTAGAGGCGCCGCCAAGTGGACTCACCAAACAGTAAAGTATGTTTTCAGAAGTCTTGGTCAACTAACGTGCACAGAACACTAAGAGAATGCCGCGATGCTTAGCCCCTATGCTCATTTGTACAAATACGGCGGCAAATGACTTAACAGAGGCTGCTGTAACCTGCAGGCAGTGTGGCTGCTGCAACCAGCAGCTGGTCGACAGAGTAGCGAAATTAAGCCACGAGCTGTCAAAACATTTGCTCGTAGGATTACGAATAACTAGAATATGAAAGATACCACCGCGAAAACTTCGATGACTTCAAATTCAAATAGATTTTTCAAACATATCGAAACACGGGGACACAAAGACGACAAGAAAAATGAATAAGTAATATTGGGTTTGAGTTGAGTGATAAGTGAAGAATGACATCTTTAGTGTTTTTCATCCCCAATCAATTAGAAGAAATAGTGAACAAGTATAAGGCATTGAATTCACATCACAAAATACGCTGTACTCAGCCCGGAAGGTCTCGCATTAGTACTAAACATTAGTGGGACAATTAAAGATTGGCCATCACACTTATAATCAGACAATAATCGGAAGATCAACCACTATGAAAATGTAAATTCGTGACACAAACACAATAGCGAACACTTATCATTACTCTACAGTCTACAATTACATTTCGTCACCTCTAAACGACCAAAACTTTAACGGAGAGTAGAACATAAAAAGAAACAAATGTAGCTCTGCGTAACACTTACACGTTCTTAGCCTGCCAAGGCTTTGCTTGGCAAGCAGCAGCGCACAGAGGTCGACAAAATCCGTCAAGACCAAGCACGCAAATGCCAGCGTTTTAAGTTAAGCAAGTTGAGCCAAGCAATTAGAAGCAAACATATCGCTATAGCAATACTTTATCCAATGTCCATTTCTGCAAACAAATGAACTGTTTATACACCGAAAAATTAAACATAGTAAACATAATTATCCCATTCGTAAGAACATTTCCAAAAAGATACATAAACGCTCGAGTTATAACTCATGCAATGAATGCGCAAAATATTAAATGTAAGTATCAAACTTTCAGTATACTGGTCGTGTAACATACTAATGATCGAAATAGAGCATGGCGTTAAAACAATACCTTTTTGCGTGAATATTTACCAACTCAAATTAAGCTTACAGTACACAGAAGAGATAGTTGATCTTAATTACTAGAAGACAGAAGCAAGGTCTACACCAAGTGCAGGAAAATATTCACCACGTACTATCTGTAAAAGCTGCACGCCGCCAACAACACTTGTCTTCAGGGCACGAAGGCAGCTAGTTGTCTTTGTCTTCCTGATTACACCACTTGACGAGAATACATAATGATAGGCCACTTGTTTTTATCATTGTTAGAGCTGTCATTGGAATCAACAAATGCCGAGATGTACGAGAACCCTTCAACTGCTGATAAAGCTGATCCGGGCACAAGCTGAAGGAGCACTTCTACGGTCAGCAGCCAAAAGTAAGACCTGCATCAGGAGTGGACGATGTGAACTACAGTTACTAATATTTTGTGGCATGAACAAGTTAAATCGTTTCAGTGGATAAAAAAGTTTGAAAACTGAAAAAATACCCCAAAAATATACTTTATTAAATGGGTAAGCGTATCTTAGCATTTGGGGAGAGAGTTCACCGAGAATAACAAACCATTGAAATAACAAACTAAATATTATGAACATAATGCACTGCACTGTATTGCAGTCACGCATAAGTTCAAACATTTTTCAGAATGCAGTTTAAAAAGCGAAGAAGTAGAAAATGAAATTATTGACACCATTGGATGAAACAGGAACCTCTCGTTCGACGTCTTCACTTACCTAATGTGAGTGATTCTCGCACATTTTACAGTGAAGTTGATGTGGCCCGTTATTATATAGCAAAGAACAACCGAAGATTGCAAAATTAATCTTTTTCATGATATTTTCTCTGACTTTGGTCAGAAAAATGGAATCTGTTATCCCTCATACACGCGGCTCGTAACACCAGTTTTGGCACACAGCGAGGCACATGCGTCTCGCAGTTGATGGTCAAGTGGCCAGGTCAATCAAGTGAGGCCGCATTTATCACAATTCTGTCCACGAACGCTCTGCCCATTTACACCAGCGTCTTTACGTGTCTTCCAAGAAGCGGTCTGATTATGGGTTCTAAAGTGGCCTTTAATCTAGTGCCAAATAAGACGCTGCTGTGGCTATTATTATTCACAGTACAACTCAAACATAAGTAATCCTTATTTTGAAAATCAATGTCAAGCTTCGTGAATAAAATTAATGAACAATAGCTAACAAATGAATAACAGCCAACAAAATTAAATCATTTATTCATTATAAAACTCCCAAGTTAAAAAAAGGAAAGACAATTTTACCATCTAATATTACCTTGTGGTATAAGTTATGCAACAACCGTCTGCTACGAGCTCAAAGTCATACAGAAAATTTAAAAAAGTTCAATTTTTCCCTTCATGATGAACACACATCAGCGCAGTTGCATAAATGCTTTTACTGAATTAAATTTCACATTAGAAATGTCGTAGCCTTCTTTTCTTTTCAAATCAATTATACAGTTATTTCTACTTCATC
This sequence comes from Platorchestia sp. MABIK, assembly GCA_014220935.1. NCBI lineage: Eukaryota > Metazoa > Arthropoda > Malacostraca > Amphipoda > Talitridae > Platorchestia > Platorchestia sp. MABIK. Next base: position 42,040 of record JACJUY010004043.1, on the reverse strand, counting down.
AGTCGTTTCAAGGTTGACCTTCAAGTTTACGGTTTATTTCAGCAGGATATATTAAACACAAATCTTAGTACGGCCATACATTTACTGTTTTAACGAAGGGTGAACACACATATCAAATAAAATTTCCTATAAGGGATGCGCCTCAGATTAAACTTCACACAAGGGAAGAGCGTCAGATAAAATTTAACACAGAAGTGGAATTCATGTCAGATTAAATTTCCCATGAGAAATGCGCCTCACATTAAATTTCACACAAGGGATGCGCATCAGATAAAATTTCACACACAAGTGGAATTCATATCAGATAAAATTTCACATGAGAAATATGCCTCGGATTAAATCTCACACAAGGGATGCGCATCAGATAAAATTTCACACACAAGTGGAATTCATATCAGATAAAATTTCACATGAGAAATATGCCTCGGATTAAATCTCACACAAGGGATGCGCATCAGATAAAATTTCCTAAGTGAAATTCGCATCACATTGCGCACGAACGTAGCAGATATGCGAGACGTGACCGGGCCGCAGGTGGCAGCGCTACAACACCTGAGGCAGGTGTGCGGCAGGGCCCCTGTACCGCGCCCTCCCACCTGTGCCTGCACTGTGGAGGTGACGCAATCTGTCCCGCGTCACACCACTGCCACAGTATAGCTTACCCAAAAAAATACAGTTCGATTGACAATACGGGCTCTTCCGGCACTGAAAATTACATTATTTAGATAAAATAATAGTTGCTTGATGGACTGTTTGATTGATGCGAGAGTAGATAGAGATCTTCACCCAAAAGGTAATTATTCCTATCATAAATAATCTTAAAAACGCACTTTCTTCCTTTAATATAACCTGAAACAGTCGAAGTTTGATCATTTACTAAGACTTATGTGGTTTACTCAGCGTGGATTCAAGCTAAATTCATGAAAAGAGAGACACTTAACCTTTGAACTCAGCGACTCCAGAGCCTTGCTACCAATTGTTCCGTATAAGGGCAAGAAAAGCCGTTTACTTGATCAGAAAAACTTTCCACACGTTGCCGTATCCACAGCTGTTTTTACTACAAGAGAAAAACATAGTGCACCTTAGCAAAATTTATCGTTACATAGTAAACATTTGACGCTTTCTGACACGAATATATAGTTACATCAGCTCAATTAGATATCCTGATACCACACATGGAAGAAATATTCTGTAGTATGAAATGAAACAGCATTCCTCAAGTCCAGTGGATTCTGTGATGAATTTTTCTGGTGAAGTCTCTATGAAAAAAAAATACGTTTTTTGAAGTTAGGGTAAAATTATTAACCTCTAGAACAACATTTCACCATTTCACACAAAAAATGCGCAAATCTTAACACACACACAGAATTACTAATCCACTGATAGCGCGATAAAGACCATTCAACATTAGTAGTTGATGATGCCAGAATGCAGAAAAAGTTGATAAACCCCTGGTAGCAAAGCTCGGTAGACAATGTAGTGCATAAAATTAGCATTTCGTCTTCAAATTTATGCAAAGCAATCCCAGCACAGACTCGTAAAATTAGACGCGAGGTTTCACAGAATCAAGACAGGGTAGCCTAAAACACAAGAAAATAACAGGTGCGCATAAACAGCAGCTTCCTGTGAGGCTTCATTTCGCTCTAAATAACAAGGGAGGTAAACATCATAACAATGAGCTGAAATCCACATCTTACAATTAACCCTCAAACGCCTAATTTTTCTACTCATATTGCCGGTATTATAACCACCGTTATTAGACGTGGCTCTAGCATCAGGTTGTCTCCAACATCACATTAGAGACGAACTGCAACTCGGCAGTGAACTTCAAAAAATACATAAGAGCATCTACTTGACGAGAAATAAAATATACGAGCAGTTTTATTGAGTGAACCATGTGGGGAACGTGAGGCGGTAGAGGGTTAAGTTAAATTATTTCAGTAAGAAAAACGAGCTTGAGCTTGAAAAAGTGTTCAGATTAAAGCAGCAAACGCCTCGTAGCGCTAATTTTAGGATATTTAAAATGGGTTTTCGGTACGATCTCGGTGCAGTTGGAAACTCTTATACACTCATTTCAAATGAATATTATAGGGGTGAAGAAAAAACACGTTTACTTTCAATGCTGAGGGTTTCAGTTGACCATGCATAAGCTGTGCACGTCAAAAAATTTTCGAGTGAAGTAAATCCTATGAGAGGCTTACAATAAACATTTTGCTAAGATATTAAAAGAACTTACCCGTGAACTCGTAAGACACAAACGGGGAAACTCCTCATCGACAATGGTCAAACCAAACATCCAAGCCAACAAAACAAACATTACAGCTGAACAGTTGCGTAAATTTTGCTAAACTGACAAAGCATCACAGAAGTAAGTGCCAGTCCTTAAGAAGGCATGCGACACATAGAATTCTATTTGTTTAATCAAGACAGTATGCCAGAGGTAAACATGCTCAAATATAGGTTCGAAGATCAGGGAGGCCGAGTTTCTGCCCACACAAATTTATCACTAGGTCCCTAAATACGGTCATTATGCCGAGGGTGCGCAAAATATTTTGGTGCGAAAACATCGCCGCAACAGTGGCTTTCACAACAAAATAAAGCTGTCGAAGCTGGTGATAGCCACACGACGCCAGCCTAGCGGGAGGTACCGCATCATCAAATTTACCGAAGTATACATGTGGAGATAGTGGGAAAATATACTGAGCAATACGATAAGCATACTCGACTAAAATGCTTTTAAATCGCCTTATATCTTACTAGGCAGTAAATGGTCAGTGAACATCATCTTCAGATCAAACGACAATAAATATAGAAAACACTTAAATTTAAAAATGTTAATCTTTATCATAGTCAACAAGCCCTTACGTTCCCCATAATGATTCGAGTTAGGCTGCTTAGGCCCTACTTTTACATTGTTTTAGTTACTGTAAATAACTAATTCCCATATTTTCAGGCACTAACAATGAAGATGGTGAAAAACGAAAGCTTCATTTCTAATGCACAGATTTTTTTTCATCGCATGACATCTTACGCAAAAAATATGCTGTACGCATAATTTTACCAGTGAACTTGATGCCAGTGACAACAGTGTATGAAGGTTATTGAATAAAACAATGAAACAAATGTGACTTGGTCTGGTGCTCGAAATGAGCCAACGATGTCTCCAAAATATTGAAATTTCATCAGCTTACTCATATCTAACAAAGCGTTGAGGTCATTTACACCACTCTGCTACTGGTGATCCTACGAATCCTACGAACACCAAGGTGCTTCTACGAATCCTACGAAAACCAAGGTGCTCCTACGAATCCTACGAACACCAAGGTGATCCCACGAATCCTACGAACACCAAGGTGCTCCTACGAATCCTAAAAATGTATTTGAAGCTAGAGAAGCTGGACAAAAAAAAACACTATTTACGTTTGGTGGCAAGGCAGCACTGCCGGCTCCTCGTTCTAAAAGATCGTGGGTCAGTGATCATTGCTTCGACCACTCCATGCGTGATGCTAGGTCTCAGCACTCAACGGACTACAATTTATGGAGTTATTTTATATTGTACGAGAAGCGTAGTTGAGAGGTTAGCAATCACAACCTAGCGTAGCACAAAGACTGACTGACATGATTCACCGAGTATTCAGGGAGAGGAAGATGGCAGAGATTGCCAAACACGCTAGTAAATTAAACGTTGCAATGAAATTAGAAGTAACAATGACTGAGCACAACAATCACTTGGAAATTTTCCAAAGCACATAGCTTAAATAACATCGCGTAATAAAAGATGAAAACTGAGTGATCACTAATCTGAAGCTCCACATTTCACATTTCTCCACTAACACACTACGCATCCTATAAACACTAGAAGGAGCGTGTAACGTACGCGTCGATTAACGCGGAATGTAAGAACAAGTTTCCTGAACGTCGCAAAGCTACATCGAAAAGATGAAAAAACACACAATTTTCCCGACTCTGCGATCACTATTCTAGCCATCATCTGTCTGCCATCAACACGAACATGGGATTCCGCGAGTGAGGAAAGGTTTAGAGTTTCACAATAATTGCACTGAACTTTAAATTTTGGTCACTGCAGTGGTGAAATATATCGAGTTTTGCTTGTTCTTTCAATTTTTTTTTCGTGAGGCGAAGTCAAGTGTCTGCAACGTGTGAATTCAAACACGATAAAACAGCAGTGAAATATTATACACCAACCATGGGAATGAACAGAGCTGGCACAAACTAAGTACATATAGCAAGGAGTTTTCCAGATGATATGTAGTCAAGTATTGCACTAAAAATGAATTTCATTACAAATTTTCTAGCTCATAAGAAAGTTGTATTCATACCCTGATGTGAACCTTGAGGAAATCCAACAAGCTGTGTAACCACATATAATAAAATATGTAAAACAAACACTATAGCAATGTGTAAAAATGTACATTATGATGTCCTAACGAATAAATACATACTTCGAAAGTGCCTAATTTTTACAGCGCTAAGCCTAGTGCCTAGCTGCACTTCTTTATAAGAAGCAACGCTCTAGAAAAGTCACATTTTACTTGAAAAAACACTTCAAGCAATACAATGAGTCCTCCCTCATCTATCTGTAAAAAGCGCAAAGCAGTATTCACAGTCAGATGCATATCTTCGGGCTGATCAGACTCGCTTGAACGAGTTTAATCCTGTAACGATGAAATTTTTAGGCTATTGCTGTAATTTCTCTTACATTACTGTTCATGAACCCCAGTAAATGTAAACTTTTCATCGAAACATTAAGAATATCAGAACAATTTAAGTGATTTCCTAATGTCCTTCAGAAAGTACACTGGGCAATAGAGGGTTAACGGAGACGGCACGTCACGCCAAGCATATTCTTTGAGGGCACAACGAAGCCAGGAAGCACCACAAGCGGCAGAACATGCTAGCACACACCGCAAAGTACCGCTGCCAACCTCAAGGCATTTAGCAGCGCAGCATTTCCATGGTTTTTGTGTCACCACACGCCCTGTGGATGTGCGACAAGGAAACTACATGCAGTAGACTCTTTTTCAGAACTGAAAAATACACACAGAACTGAAGGATTTCATGAAGAGTGAAAAACAGTTCAAAAGTTCGAAACGATTCGTAGTATACATTTTTTCTCTTGATAGATAATCCAGTTTAATGCCTTATCATTTTCGCCAATTCAATGGCTTCGTTTACGAGTAACGGGCGGCAAAGATATTCACACGTCACCACAAAGACGCAAAATAACGGCATTGTTAGACGCGACGAACAGAAACGACATTGCACACGGAGCAACTTGAAATCCAGCCAAGGAAAATAAATTAAGCCGATGCATGGAATCGATATGTAGGTCACTCTCACAGAAGGGAAAGACGGCAGACACACATGACTTGCCTAAACCAAACTATGGTTACAGCAAACGCACGGCAATGGTGTTGCTGATTCTAGACAAGCTGCTAAGAGAATCTCTGAAATACGCTTACCCTAAAAAGTATGCCGATGAGATCATGCTCGTTCACTACCAATGCAACCCTTAGTCCTCTATTAGCTCAACAACAAGAGGAAAAAAAATCCTTCTGACAGAAACACGTTGGATCTCCTAGCTGGAAAATCGATAAAGCTGACATATGAAGAGCTAAAGGAAACTCAACGTGTTCCATAAATCTAGTGAAAACCAATGATCCAGTATAAATTTTGCTGATATCGAAGTTTCTGATGTCTTTGCGTGCATAAAAAAAATCTATCTTCGCGTCTCGTTGAATGCACTCCATTTAGATAAACTAAGGAGCAATGAAAATTGCACACATAATCGTTGGCAAAAAGAAGCATGTAAGAAATATTTATTAATGGCTTTCAATACCAAGGAGTTTTTAAAATATTAAGAGACATTCTATTGAGTCTGACAGTCACAGGAGGCACCAACGTAAGAAGTACTTCCATAACTCTACAACGAACTCAATACAAGTTAGATTAAGAAATTGTGTTCTGGCTGATAGAAAAAAAATATCTTTAGCAGTACAAGTATAATCCAATATTCTAAACTCAAAAAATACAAGTAAATGCAAGACTTTTAAGTAATTCCTAGTTAAAACGACCTAAATGAGAACATTATAAGAGCACAATATATGTTATGAGAATTAAATTCACTAAGAAGACCAGTTCAACAATTTCTCCAATACAACTTAAGAGTTGTCGTACCAAGAGTTTGACACGAGCAAGCCTAGAACGAGGCCAAACTGGCACACGCACCCTCAACTTGCGGGAAGAATCCTGAATTGAATAAATATTAACTTGTTTGCACGTCAGTAGAATTCATATTTGCAGGCTACACACACTACGAGAGGACGAGGCCGGAGGCGCGAACAGCGATGCATGAACAGGATTTGCAGGAGGCGCGCCGGGTCGTCGCACAGGAGAAATTACGGGAAAGTACTGCTTTTCTATTATTTTATTTCATGAAACGTTCTCAAGAGGTCATTTTCAAAGTGAACTTTCCATTAAGTCCACAGAAACTAGTGTTGAACTCATGCATGTGAAGCGATGTGATGCTAAATGAAGACACAGCGCAGAAAAAAATTTCATTGATAACATAACCAAATGCTATTTGGTTGTCGACAAATATAACAGAAAACAGTGCACGCACCCTCCGTACAGCGTTACATTTTTTTAATAAATCAATAGATTTTTGTGCTGAAGCTTTGAGAATGATTCAATGAACACTTGTAAAATGTAGCAGATTATTCTAATAAAAGTACACAGTATTGAGCTTTCACTATCAAATTCCGCATTTGTAGTACTCGACATTTTATTGTGCTGAAAAAATAAAAAGCCATAGAAATTTCTAAGAGGTAATGCAGGTAATATTAACATTTCATGTAGTCACTATAATGTTATCGGGACTCACAATGGATCGAAGCGATATCATTTCCTGTGAGATTAGTACAGGGCAAACTTCGAGCGTGGATACTTCGAAACTTTCGGGTAGTGTCGGAACAACACTCGAACAGGTAAATGTAGAGATGAAACTGAAATGTTTAGCGTTAAGTTTAATAACGAAAATACCTCGCTATCAATAAGAAAAACAGAAAAGCTCAAATGAAAAGAAAAACTCAAATAGCCATTCATTTTCACCGCAACGTTAACTATCAAATCCTATGAGAACATTTTAGTAAAAAGTTTTACGTTCAAAGCAAAGAAAAGTTAGCAAGACGGCAACATCGAGATGTCCTGTCTTTTATTCACACATACTCTAATCTTCCACTTGACACATAGAGACCGTTGAGGCACCAAGGATTTGCTCGGTAATCTTCGCGCAGTTTGTCTAGATTAAATAGCGCCAGTCTAACTTTGACAGCAATGAGTTAAAAATAACTTAACACTTTTAATGAGTATTGATTCCGAACTAATAATTCCGAATACATAAGCACAAGCCAAATATTCATAATTAGTTGTTAAGTTTTTCCGAGTATGTTTAAAACAAATGACAGCATGAAGTTTAATAATTAGCTTGACATTGGCATCTTTGAAAAAGGATTGCATTTTTGAAATACTCGCATAAAAAAGACAGTAAAAATAGCAATATAATACAGCTATACAAGATGACAGTGGAAACAAGAACAAGTTGTTTATATTACTTAAATTAATACATGCAGAAGAACCATCAAACTTCCTCCCTGATTCCCCTGATACGCTCCGTCCAACAAAGAGTGAAAGTAGGAGCGCGGCCAGCGTACTGCCTTGTTCCGAACGGTACTAGAATGAACGGTTTTTCAGCTTCGTCTTCCAACATGCCGGATGCACTCCACATTCCTACACCAGCAGCAGGCTGTCTCTAATAACGGTGGTGCCCGGGAGGGGTGCCTGCCACTGCCTGGCCTCACAATGGAAACGCGGTTGCGCTCTCGTAGGAACTCTTTCAACCTTAGTCTTAGTTTGTCTTTGTGTCGAGCTATTCAGTGATGAACTTCAAGCGTTCGGACAGCAGTGTCTATTATTAAAGAACTCGTATTAAAATTGTACCGCACACTAATTGTTTCTAAAGGGCAGATGAAGCGAGGTGAGAAACTAAAATATCAGTTTATGGGACATCACAGTGTAATTGGAACAAGAAGGTACGTCAAAGGAAAATTTTCGCTAAGAGAAATTGAAAAAACGTTTTGTGGTTGATTTCTTCCCAGCTCAACACACGAAACTTAAAGCAGATTTTTGCACCATCGGCTACTCACACATTCCAGAAATTATTGGAAGATCCCATATACGGATATCTCATTAGAAAACCTGAGAAACGAAAGCTAGTAATATTCAGACTCACATGCAACAGCTTCATTATTTTTTTACATGAAGAGCAGAGCGTACTCAATTAGATTTGAGAGTAAACAAGTTCTTATAAAGGTCACGTCAAACATGAAATCTAATGAAGAGAAAGAAATAGATAAAACGAACGACGGCCCGCATGAAAGTCTTGGCAGTATGTTTGTCGCTTCAGTGGGATCCCGAAAATTAAAAAAACATTGATATCATAAATTGCAAACGAAACCAAACGAAGAATTTTTTTTATTTCCTGCACTGGGTACCTCAAGTCGCCCAAAAAAAATCATGGGCCTCCAAGTTACAACAAAGGCAAAAAAAACAACCACTCCTAAATATGTGTTGAAGGCTCTACTTCATTGAGAAAATTGAAAACATTTTTAAATATTTTAAATAGGTTTAAAGATTTCACTCTAGCATTTTTGGAAAACTGTACCGCAAAAAAAAAGTGTTATAGAAAGTTCTTCACAGGAGCGTTAAATTTAAACTTACATTTCTATTATAAAATATTTAAGTGGAATTTTGACATCAAATTTTACTCAAGTCATGTGATAGCAACCATAGTAAATGCATAAGAATGTGTAACATTTTAGCACCGAATGCGTTGATGCACTCTAAGGTTAGTGGCAGGACAGAGGAATGTTTCCTTGTGTTTCATAAAACGGACCAATTTTCAAGACAATACATTTCACAATAGTAATACGATTCAATTACGAGAGAACTTAGAAACCTTAAAGCAAGTGTACGCCTTCGATTTGGTCATTAAGAACATTTTTCAACGTCTTCAATGCAGATATCACAGAAAAAATATCTAACGGCTCTAGGAAATCCTATACCTCATTCTGCTCCGTAATAAATTTTATTCCAAGAGGTTTGTGGTGGCGACGATACGGCAATTTTTATATCACGGCATGTTCATTTCTGGAACCTCTGCATTAATTCTAGATCTGCGGAAGTTGTCAGTGCATGACAACAGCACCTGTTCCGAATACATATAAGTAGTGAGGCAACAGGAGACGTATTGCAACAACCAGCGCAAGGACAGCTACGAAAATCATACAATCGCTGAACAAAGCGAGCTTCCGAGTGTCCACATGGAGCTGCACAGCGTTGTCAGGGCCTCTGTGGCTGTAATGCCGCAATTTGAGACAGTTTGCATAATAGCACACCGCTGCTCGTCGAACATTACTCAACGTCAGCGCTACTACCGTCCGCTCATTCGAGTCATAAGAACGACGCTTTAACTACGATGAAGGAATTTCAGCGTAGAGACATTCATCCGTGTTTGTTTTGATGTCTTGGTGACCACTTGAAGACCAGCCACACAACGAAACATTACGCAGTAAACTCTTGCATTGTCTTGGGACCGGTAGTTAAGTTTAATTCCCCAAAGTGACGTCATACGAATGAAATTATTCCGGATGAATTTTCACGCAACCATTGGAGAAAAAATGATAGACTTACAATCTTCTTCAAAAACAGAGCGGTTCAAAAAAGTGAATGAACTGCTTTTCAGTATTCTTTCTAGTGGACATCGATATGATGAAGTTTTGATGCTTGTACGTACACTTTGAACTTGGGAAATAATTATACAGTTACATGATATAAGCAATATAAAATCACATAAAAATTTGCTAAGAAAACATGACAGTAACACATGCAGGGTTTCCAGTAGAGTGCACAACTAAGAAACACTAACGGGTTCAACATCAGAGTTACCAGGAAGATCAAAATCAGGGTCACGAATACGACCAATGTCAAGGTCTCAAGCAGCATCACGAGCAAGACAAGCATGGTCCACAACAGAGCCACCAATGGTAACATCAGTTGAGACGGTTCACAAGTACGGTCGCCGGTAGAATCGCCGGTTGGCTTGCAAGTATGACCCGCAGGTTCGCCAGTTGGCTCACAGGTCTGATCCCCTGCAAGATCCGCAGTTGGTTTGCAAGTACGGTCACCAAGCAGTTAATATAATCAGATAAGATTAGATGACATTTTAGTTTAAGTATCCCTAATCACAAGAAAAATGTTATTAAGAGAGGAATGAGGAAGGTAACGTTTAGAATGAAATCGAGGTAACGGGGAATCTAAGCACAAGGTACCTCCCCACCCTCCTCGTAAAATCAGCAAAGTTAAAAAAAGGTCCTGAAGCAAGAAAAAAGTTGAAGAAGAAAGTAATGGGTGTTAGAAAAAAGAACATCGAATCGAAACTAGATGGTCCGTATAAAAACGAAAAACCTATTTTATAGCACCAAAAGAAAGGGCTACTTAATTTTCAGTCCGGAACCTCACATCTTCCTCTGGCAGCGCTAATTCCCACAAGTACAATAGCTGTTTCCCTCTCAGGATGAACATCCTGAGGAGTCACTCGCCCAGCCATTATCGTCCCCAGACAGTTCCCCAGCCACTAATAAAAAAGTTACTGTAAAATATACTCAAGTACGAAGAGGAAGTTTGACACGGTTTCCTGTCTAACATCCTCCTGGTACTCAGGTGCATAGATTCCCTATTTCCTTGATTCCATACCAAAAGGTGCCTTCCTCCTGCATCTCTTGAAAACACCTTGGTTGTAGTTAGGTATGCCAAAAAAAACATAATGTAACCTTCATATCGCCATCCTAGTGATCTCATACCGAAGCAGTGGTGCTAAGTAATGGCCTGGTGCAATGTGAAATTTTTTCTACGAAGTTCCAATGATATCACAATGTATCTTTACATTCAATTTCGTTTCTTTCTCATATACGAAAGTAAAAGAATAATACTAACCTGCTTCAAAAGTTAGAATATACTCGTACAAAACTGCATCTAATAAATATGACAAATTGATATGACATTCGCAGAAATATCACATTCGCAGCATTGCAACGGGTAACTTTTCATGAAAAGATAAAATATCAGTTTCAGAGACAAGGACTTGTTACGCGAGCAGCGTTGACTTAAAATGACCATCGAGCTCACAAGGAGCAGATTAGATAATAAACACTGCCAAGACTACCAACGAACTCCAGGCTCTCCAACGGACCATACTAGCCGGGGTTAGAGTATGACTGAATCGGATGTGTCAGGCGGGAATCAGAACATTAGTAAACGATAATTAAAAATAGGGTACTCTTTCCACAGCTCGTAAAATGATAAGCTTATTAAAAACATTAGCTTTCAGTTCACAAGAAAATGTTACACAATGACTGGGAGTTGTTTCAAATAGATACATCTTGAAAGACGTCAGGTAAATTGTGTACGAAAATACAAGAAATTAATTTAAACAACGCATCTAATCTATTGCAAATGTTGAGTTTCCACTATAACCATCATTTGAGAATCTTAGCTCACCTCGATACGGAAGCAAAAAACAGAACATAACAGTGGTTGGTCAGATCATAAGACATAAGATGCCTACTCGTTTGGTAAAACTGGCGTAATATAGTAATATAGGTGCAGTATAAATTTATTCTGAACGCGAAATTTCACTACATAAAACTTTCTAGTCGTAGATTGAGGAGTTTGACTTAAAAAGTAGATAATTCACAAAAATACACAGAAATATTCGAAAAATGGCAGCTAACAGTAGGATTTAAAAATCGAGCCCGGACTATCACTCAGCGGGAATTCGTAATAAACTGGCAACAACAAGAAACAACACAACTGAACACTGAACATAAAATTGAAATAGAATACTAATTTTTTACATGTTTCTTTTCTGCCTGAGACAAAGCTTGTGAGAGGCAATGGTGAGCAAGGCGTGACGGTTGAGCTTCGGATGGAAGAAGGGCGGGGTAGTTACTTCATAGCTGCCACCCAACACCTCGCGAAAACACGTGATCCTCCCTTCTTTTTCATCTCCTTTTGACTTCTACTTTCTTCCCAAAGTACCCTGTACCTCGCAGCCACCCAACACCTCACGATAACACGTAACCCTTCCTTCTTTTTCATCTCCATTTGACTTCTATTTTCTTCACAGTGCATCCTGAGCCAAAATATCTTTCCCCATTATCAGAAGTTTTAAAATACCAATTTAACACTCATGTACAAATATGGTAGAAATGAAACATCCCTTATTTTTACTATTTCCAGATAGCATCGTTCATGTTCGCAGGCTAACTTCATCACCTGGTTCAGGCCATCCCATCCTATAACCTATATGGGTTATCCTGAATTTTCTCCTGACCTTTGACTTCTGGTTTGAACAAATGGATATTTAGTATCCTTTCCACTTACACGAGTGTTGTAGATGCACCGTATAGCGAGAAATTCATTATTGACATTGAAATTTTGCGTAGTTAAACCAAAAAGTATATACGTACAGGAACTTTACACTAATTCGTTTGCAAGGCACGGACGTCAGCACCGAAGAACTAACAACATGTGATCGTCTCCTACGATACAGAGGAGAGGGCGGCTGAATACAAATCAGATCATTCACACAAAGAAGTGCTCATCTATATGAATATGCATACATTCGATACGTTTCAGGTGGTTACCAAACCACTTCTAACATGGTTCCAACTTCCAGGCGGAATTTTTTCTTACCGGCACGCATTATGAATCAATGCATATTCTGCATATAATCCAGCCTACTCCGTGTTTACAAGAATACGATGATTTATTTTTTGCAATATCCAAATTCATAAATATGTAAATGGATCATACAATAGCATTCAAATTTATCTGTTAGATTAGATTAGATTAGATTATTAGTTAGTTTAAGCCTCCCTATCCGCAACAAAGGCGATCCAAAGAGAGGAAGGAAGAAGGCACCATTTAGTATGGAGTTAAGGGAACGTAGAATCTATGCAGAAAGGGCATAGAAACAGTTAGATAAGAAAGAAGTTCATGAAACAAGATCAAAGTTGAAGAAGAAAGTAGTAGGTGCTGAAAATTTATGTGTTATCACTTGATTAGAAACTTAAAATTAAACTGATCTTTAAACTTACACAATTTTCGAGCAAGCTTGAAGTGCTTCAAAGCACCACAACAAAGACAAGTATCAGAACGCAATGGAAACAGCAATCACACTTGCAATTGCTTGAGTTTACCAAACAAAAGAGAGCACGCCACTTTTATGCGAACATAGCAAACGTAACGATGACGGTTGAGAAATATCAAATTCTGAAGAAATATTTATCTGAACTTCTCTCACTTTAGTCAACGAGTGAAGTGATCGATTTGGCCAAGCCACAAATGGATGAAAATCAATTGATTCAATTGATCGAACACTCGGCATATTTAGAACCTGATATTCTAGATTCTCAAGCTGAAATTGTGATTTCCTCGAACGTTGTAACAATAACAGTGGTACGTACATGATCGTACAATTATCAAAACAATCCTTAATCCAGCCAAAATATTGAGCAACCATAAATCACATGCAAGGCGGCAGACACAAAGACTACAATCGGCTAATCAAAGACGAACTAAAAGTCGCTTCGTCAGCATCGTTAGCCTTGAACATCTGCTCTTCAGTCTTACGAGCTTTGATACTCCTGCTAATCAACGCACTGCATAAATCTGCTCTAACTCGCGAGGTTATGACACTGTTGCATGACTGACCGCAGCTGCACGTGCGCCGGGCACTGAGCAGCGAGGAACTATACGCCTTGTAAGCAATATTCCAGGAGTCAAATTTTCGAACAATTCATGTTGTTGTAGTAGTACAACTGGCAAAAAAAAATTTTCTGCAGAATTGGTTGCGCTGCGTGCTTTTTTTAATGTTTAAGTTTTGAATAAAGTATGTTTTCTTTAAAGTTTGAGTTAAAAAATCTCCAACTTGAGAATTTTAGCTTGAAAAACAGCCTGTTACGAAGTCCGCAAAAGAAGTTACACTGTAAGGTATACCACAATGACGACGCATATTGTTTGAAATTCCGGTCCCTGGAGAACACAACGATGACAGCAAACCTCACTCATCCTAGAGGCAGTAACGAAGAGCTATTAAAATGCTAAGTGGAGAATGAGAAGCGCAAAAAACCGCGCAAGCACATGGACTTAAAAACATGAGTTTTTGGACACGTAAACGAATAATAAATGAATAAGTCAATGAATATGGTATAAAAGCAGTATAAATTACTTGTGGATCATGTAAAACATAAAAGTTATCTTCATCAACTGCAGGCGTAGCAGATGCTCACATGTTCTCAAAATGAGCACATATTCAACGCATTTTGAACTTGCTGATAACCCTTATATCTTTCATACTGTAAGTGCATTCTTACACGTTTTATTACACCTAAAAACATATAGTTTGACCTCAAGATGAGCCCAATATTTTGATCAACACGTAGAAACAGATCAGACCACCAGATCAAGTCACACCGTGAAAATGAAATGCATGAGCGAGGTACAGAAGCTTTCAAGGATAGCGAGTATTTGAAACTTCCATTAATGAATATCATAGTAGCTCTCTGTTATTCTTCCTATTTTTCATACGAAAATTTAGTTTCTAGATGCTTTTAAAGTACGCAGCTATCTTGAAGTTTTGTAAAAAATTAAGCCTCAATTAACCCTGGCAATGCTCATACGAGGAGACGCAATGAACAGCAAACACTGCAAAACGCAGAGCTTTTTATGCGCATCGCACCGTTGCGTGTTAGTCAGGTCGAAAATTGGACGCTCATATCTCTAACAGGACGTAGAGAAATCAACCAAAATAGATGGGACGCTTAATATCTTACTCAGACGACTCATTACACAAAACTAGTCCTGAACACAGAGTTGCCCCAAGCGACCCTACCTTTAGACATGCAGTGAGCGAAATTAAAAGCCGATTAAAAACTGTTCAGGGCTGTGATGTTTTTCTCGTTAGATAAAACATCTCGTCTGCCATGTATATTTTTTGGTTGGCACTATCCAAAAAGATCAACAACTTACATAACTAATAAACGTGTCTAGACAGAAAATGGTACTGTATTCTCGTATCTTCAAAAACTTTCCTACGTCATTTGAGCCTACGTCTTTTAATTCATAGGCATACACGTTTTAGCTACATGAGTAATCTTGATAACTGTATAAATTTCTAATAAGCAAGAGAAGTAACGTGAAGAAAAAATTATATGGTGAGAAAAAATAAACTCCGAGCCAATCAATACAGATTTTAGAGCACGTTTTTCCTCAAGAGCATCTCGCGTTTGACCGAGCAAAGAACGCTAAACTGTACACAGTTTGTCTCTTAAACTCATTCCAGTGTCTTTGGATCACATCTCTTCAGTAAAAAGTTCGAATTGCATTAACTCTAGATTCTTCTACTTTTAGCTCAAAATTAAGTTCATGGTTACACACTGAACCGCTTCCTTTGGTGTAAATTTCCACACATACAAAAGCACTAAGTCAACGAATATCCGTTTGTACATCATAGTACGCATTACTTAGCTATACCTGAACATTGGTTTCCAGCACCGCTTTTTTGCTAAAACACGCAACATTGTCACGTGCAGGACCGTCATCCGTAGAATCAGATATTAGGACCGGACATAAGATAAGGAGAAGCAACGTTTAGCTTCAAACACCCAGTAACAACGTCAGTCCCGAAGAACAGAAACGTGAAGATGATCAAGAGACGAACATCTTTCTTTCAAAGCAGTTGTAGGAGAGACGGAGCAAAAAACTCAGCTAGTACCAACAAATCGAGTCAACAGAACGTGGTCAACTCTAGGCACGACTGTAAACAAAGCACCAGACTAGTCTACGACTACGAGAAAGATCAAACAATTCCTCCCAACCAGTACACGAATTGAGAAAAGAAGCAGAGGAACCAAGGAAGTGGTAGTCATTTTTCATAAAAACTCACACACAATATTAGAACTATTGACTCAGTGAGCTTCATAGAAAGTTTTATGGCAAGCCATGAACTTATAATTTTGAAACCACTTCTCTCTCAATATTTTCTGAGCAATAAATTTCACTGCAAGCTTCTCCACTTAAAATAAAAAGGACCGTTGGTGCAGAGGAATTCTGACGTTATGCAGACGCGGTCTCACGCTCGTCACGACCGAGCTCAGGTTGTGAAATATTACTCAACTAATTAGCAACGCATGCACTAATGGGACCAGGGTCCTGCTTCACTTAATGATGAACCTTGAGTCTAGATTTGAGAACAGAATGGACGCGTTCATTCGGATGAATCGAGGAAAAGAATAACTAAAGATAAAGCTAATTAAATATCTTTATACATTTTTTGGATAAAAAAAATTAACTGCACGTCAGAGCTCACACTATAAGCAGAAATTTATGTACGGAAAAAATATCTAAAATTTCAAATTCATTATATGTATGGAGTAAGTCGACAGAGATTATTTTGATAAACCTTTATTGTCTAGGAATATGTCTCATAAAAAGTCCAGAAGCGCGCTGGATAAAAGAAGCCCACTTTGTCGAAGAGAAACATTGCTAAGCACGGCATCTGTCATGTTTTGATCAGCAAAGTCAACTCACAACTTGAGTCGCGACGGGTTACGTGACAGGGACATGTTTAAGTCAACTATCGGCAGTACGCGATTGGAGTTCCCGAGTGTGAGCATGAATTGGCACCGTATGTAACACACCAAGTGCTGTGACACGCGCAAAGCAGAATTATAAGAATAGGACGAGTTTTGGCATATCTTACAGAAAGGTTCTGTAAATAGCAAACATGCCTTGGAAATGAAAAAGGAAGCATTGGACACATGCATGCGACGCAACACTTCATGTGTCCACGTTACCAGGTTTAGGAAGTTTAAAGCACCACACAAAAGCATCTCTTTACGTAAGCACCTCTTACCTCAATTTAAAGGACTCTCATGTGTCCGTTCCGGCTGATGAAGTTCCGTCAGACGAATTGCAGAATTTTTCAGCGTTGCATCAACAATGTCACTGGACAGAATGTCACCAGGTTACGTCAATACACGCAACCACTTAGCAACACGGCCAGCTTATATTCTGGTTTAAATGCCACAAGCACTAGGCGGATATAAGTTCAAATGCATTGCAGCCGTTCACAGGAAACGCAGAATTATCACAGCCTAGCAGTCGAGTCAAGTAAACCTGAATAATCCATTTAGAGAGATCAACAACAGAAGAGAAGAAAAACTATCTAAACCTGAACACTAGAAACACACATGAAAGAATGACTCGATTTGCAAAAATATTACGCGCGAAGTAATACACAAAAAATTAATCTAAAGGGAAAAATTAACCTACTGCACTCATGTATAGATATCGTCGAAAACCGCACGACACTTCTAACAAAAACATTTTTCACTTTTTTTGCAGCAGCGTAAGGATACTGCTTGCACCTTTTAAAACACTGACGTAGTAGTACTCACTATAATCATTCGCTGGTGATCTTGTTAAATGACTCTAATCCGGAGAGAGCTAATACAACGCCTAAATTGAACGTAATCATCAGGGAGTTACTAACATCGCCCGTCTATCACGCAAACTAAAACCTAAGCGTTGATAAAATCACAAAAAAAAAATAAAACAAAAGCAGAAAGATTTGTCATCGATTTAAAAGCGAATGCACGCATGTTTCCACTGTGTACAGATATTCTTCAACTTATAAATAAAAAGTTCACGTTTCGTGCGGGAACTCGAAAGGTTTCAATAGATCTCGCTGGAGGCCGTCCTTTTTTACTAACGAAATAAGTATTATTGATGTCCATGAAATTCATTGTGACTAAACAAAAGCTGTCTGAATGCACTTCCAACCTGCACGACTCTACTCAACCAACCAGTTTGCCCGTGGGTAGCCTACTTAGTAACCACCCAAATCATTCATCTTCCTATAAGCCCTCATTAAAACGCCTACGAAGAAAATTATCTCCACTCCACCCTTTCATGTGAATCGACGAGTTTATTCGAAAACGTGTTGTACTCGTCCAGCACAAGAACACAAGCTGCGCGAAGAGCGACGCACCCCACCACTCTTAACGTCCAAGCTAACACTGATTTTCATTTTGAACTTGAGCTGTCATTGGCCGTAGTGAACCGCCGAGTAGATCGAGAACAAAGGAATGAACGTTTGAAAAATTAAACGTTTAAACTCATCACAACATGCGAGGGGTGTTTGAAGTTCAGTCTGTGTAGATAGCCATCGACTCCAAATAAACAATTATAAGAACCGACTGACAGAACAACTTTGACCATTTATAGCAATGACAGCAACAGCTGTTAAATATAGCTGGCGTCAACAAAGGTTTATATTTGAAAAAATTTCTGGAGACCTACATTCTCATTTTTATAAAATTATATTGATAACACAAGTTAGTATTGACTTTTTATGATTAAGTGTCCTTTACCCATGTGTGGATATTTCCTTTCATAAACCTGAAATATCTTTGAACTCAATATTTAAAGTGGAGAATTTTCCATCTGCTACAACTCATTTACTTAATCTCAAGAAAATCACAGACGCTGTTGTTGCTATGGAAACGCACCCAGGTATGTTACCATGCCAACAGATCAGCTGGTCAAGACCTTCCGGCAAGCTCTTCCGCCAGAAAGTATGTTTGCAACAATAGAATAATTTTTGACCTGTTATGAATATTTCGGGCAGTGAATCAGCTCCATCATGATACCACGGATTTTTAAAATTTGCATCACTGCCTTCATTTTTTCAGGCTTGGAAAATACCGTTTCAAAATCACGAAACTTAAGTCTGACAGATCCCTCGTTTTAGCTTGACGCAATACGTGATATTCTAAATTAAACCCTTAAAATTAACCCTAAGGAAAGGGTATAACACATGGCCCTCAACTTATGTAATTGAGATGAAGGTTTTCTATGCGTTACTAATTTTATATTGAAATATTTCATCATACTTAACTCATTTGAGCATCTCTAGGCTGTTGTATCGAAAAGTTAATTAAAAGTCTTTGCATCACCGGACTTGTGGGAGAACATGACAGTGAAATGAAATTAGAGCCAACGAATATCATTTTTCAGTACATTTTTGGTTACATTTTTGCGATACGAAAAGAAAAAATAAAATTGTACCACGGACAGAAGAGCTGAAAGTAAAAGATGGCGTCGATAGCAGATCAGAGACTGCGTATAGTCGACCTCACCAAAGAGCTACGACAGAAAATTCTGCTCACAGGTAAGCAGTATACAGCTGCAGGTCATTCAGTTCTGATAATAACTGGCATTTCCTTTTTGTTCGAGCAGTTGGTCTATCAGGGGAACTTGATTTACAACGCGGTATTTGCAGCTTTCAGTTCAAATACACAAGATTGTATTATCAATACAGTCACGTGACAGAAAGTGTTATTTTTTAAGGATTTGTGCAAAATGTATTCAATTTTACATTCAGAAATGGCAACTAATACATATCTAACTACGGAGGCATTAATGATTTTCAAACATGAGTCATTCTGATTGCTGCAGAAAGAAAAACAGTTAATTTCCGAACCAAGTGATGCATAATTGTATAACATTTGTTTTTAAAAATTTCGGGACAGACATTTTTATCATATGACATATCATGCCATCCTTAGTATAGACAGTGACACATTCATAAATACCGTTAATATTGTTGAATGTTTAATGAATGGAAGAGAAAGATTGTAGATGTACATAAAATTAAAAGAACGACTGCTCGAAAATATCACAGCCAGCTTTCTGTACAAACATACTTACTGGTACCTAGTAACTTGCTCGGAGAACATGCCTAACATTTAGAGTATAAATGAAAGTTATTAGATAGGTCTAAGCAAATTTGCACTACAGTAAATATACATTTTACACACACATAGTACGAACTACAATACAAGAGATCACATCATGATCGTAAATGGGATAAATTTTGATCAAAAATTAGCAGTGTCAAGTAATGAGATGAAATTTTCGTAACTACTTTTCTTGTATTTATGGCAGCATACAGTTATTGTTGGGTCGCAAACTGACGTGCTATTTCGTTCCCGAATTCCTCTACAGATTGAAAGATTTTCGCACTCTGGGAAATTTTTTCCACCGTAAATTACCTGATACTGATTTATTTTTTTACGTAATGTCGGATGAACTGTAACTCATTAAGACCTCATTTCTCCGATTTACTTTTGGCTCATTATGGCGGGAGGAAATATTGTGTAATTTCAACATTGCTGCACCAAAATTTGTGTCAAAGCGCATAACAAGATTTATGTACAAATGACAGAAACCTGATCGAGAGTAGCAACATTAGAACTTAAAGAAATGCTAACACAAATAACACCACTGAAGTGAACAATAGTTCCATGTTACATAAAAAAGAATGGTGAGCACTTTTATGCTATGAGGTCTTGTCTTGATGTTTCTGTTTTTGAGAATTCATTCATGATTCATTTGTATATCTGCCTTTATAACGTTCATCTTATAAATACAAATAATACATGCATGAGTGTTGGTATGAATGAAATTTACACATCAAGCAGTACTTCACATAACGAAATAATATGCAAATTAAAATTAGAATTGTTACAATGCACACAGTGAATCTGCGACGTAGGGCAGTTCAATTGTGTTCTGAAAACATTAGTCCATTCTTTTGACTTGACGCTGGAGCTGTTGATCTACACTTCTCTTTATAAATCTGGTGCATCCAACATTCTTTGGTAAAGATTCTACAAAAGTCAAAGTTAAGAGCTGTTTGATTTCACCCTCGATTTCAATCATCATCATTCGATTCTCCATCGCCCTTTTCCAATTCCCAAATTGTTACTGTTACCAATTTTCTTCCTTCGTCCTTGAGCTATCAAACCATTCTTTGCTTATTTATAATGACATTTTTTCATGGTGCAACGACGCAGAAGGAGAAGGCAAAGCTTTCTATGAAGAGAGCGAAGCAGAGAAGCTCACCAACAAGGCCGTCATTGCTGACTTGAGAGCCACCAACCGCTCGCTGAGGGCTCGAATTCACGAAGCTGTGCAGGTAGCTAAAAATTTGGACAATTTAGTTACCACATGCAGGTACACTATCATAAATGAGTCCAGTATGTATTTATTTGACGTAGTTGATGAGAAAATACTTCACTAATTACATACCGTACACGATAATAAAGATTAAACGTGAAAAGATGACCAAAAAAATTTTCAGCATAATTATCCCCGTATATTATTATAAATGAGTCCAGTTTGTTTTACTTGACGTAGTTGATGAGAAAATACTTCCCTAATTACTTGCTGTACGCGAAAGTGAAGACTACACGTGAAAAGATGACCCAAAAAATTTTGAGAATAATTATCCATGTACTAATCAAGTTCATAGGATGACAAAGCAAATTTAGCGTTTCAAGTCCCCTACACTATGTTATACATGATTAATGAAAATTTTGAATAAATCGGCGTCCCAAAATCAACAAGTTTTTCTAAAGTCAAATAGTACGTGAAACACTATCAGGAATACGGGCCCACAATCTGTAAACGGAAATTATTTAACCATTCTCGTACATGTCGACTTAAGTTCACATTGAGCGACTCAGTACGGTTCATCATAAATTCTTATTTTGATTAATGTCTTCAACAGTAAAGTGATCACTCCAATTTGTTTCAATTACAGTTTTTACTTAAATATGTGAGAGGACAATCATTCATGATGAAATCTTGTAAACTTTTGCTTCTTGCAAATTTTATAGAAGGCCGTCTCGCACTATAATACCACTTAACACAATCGCTCATCAGCAAACGCGTTTGTCTCTTTTTAAAGCTATCAAATATTATTCCATCTTTGTGAGCATCAATTTCCACTTTACTTTGCACCAAGTATTAACAGTTTTAAATTTGAAATGTACTTAAAAATTGCACGCAACAATTCTGCAAAATCTTACATGTTCCTGCACCGAACTTTTCAGTAGATAAACTCGAAATACAGCTCCGCAAGCTACAACACGATTTCCACATGCTTTCTCAAATTTACTTGATTTCACAGGGAGAAGAACGCGCCGTGGAGCGGGTGCTGTACCAAGAAAAAAGGCGGCACAGCAGCGTCAGCAGTCGCCCTTCTCCTGTGCCATTATACCCACCCTCGAGGGTGACCTCTGCGGCTCACACCCTTGAGCACACTCACTACAAGCTGCACGACCTCGCTAAGAAACTCAATGCTCTCAACCATACAAAAAATAAGGTAACTGTAGTACTGCTCTCTAAGAGCACTATACCGGACTGCGGCGCACTCAAAATGTATCACACAGCGACTCTGCGAAAGAGGAAGTCAGCAATGTCATATCCTTTTACCTGTGAAAATGATATCTTACTCTATTGACTTGCTTAAGTCACAAGTTAGTCATATTTTTCGTGAGTGACAAGTCAGAGTTTATTTGATGTTTAAATAATTTCTACCGATGTTCAAATACTTCAGACATATAAATAGAACAAATGTAAATGCGAACGAGATGGAAAACTGGTTGACATATCCTAGAGAAACAGAAGTGAGATTCAGAATTTTACGTATGCTTCGCAAAAGATAGATTACGAAGAAAACAACCTCAAATCAGATGGTTAAACCTTGTGCGTTTTACATGTTTGAGAAAAAATCAGATCATGTTGCGCTGACCTAGCCACTCACAATGTCATCCGTGGGGTGAATTACATCATCTAGTCAACCATAATTCTCTGATTTATATTATAACTTGCGCATCGGAAGCCGTTGTCATATAACACAATTGATGATCAAACAGTATTGTTTACAAATTTAAGATTTAACAAACACATGACTGACTTTCATCAGCTTAACGTGAAGCTTCTTCACTTGACAATTTTACGCGAGTCAGAAGGAACAAATCGCAAAGCTTACATTTAAAATCTTAGGGAAGTGATGAAAACTATCGTTATATCTTAAAGACAAAACCATTTGTAGCGATAAATTAAAGAAAAATAATTCGCTTGAAAAATTGAAAATAAACTCTCTGGATTGCCAAGAAAATGGCTCAGAATTATGTTTCCTTTAGAGCTCGAAGAGTTTTCAGTAAATTTTCTAAATTAAGTCACCCTTGCCTGAAGTACGCTGTGAGTATGCTATACGATAGCTACGCTACAGCTGCTTTTTCTAGAACATACTCCAAGTATATACTTTGTTTTACTGATACCTAGGTACCAGGCCTATGTTATGAATATAACCCTAACTGGTCATTCCATGTACAGTGCCGACATTTTTTAATCCATCATCTTCCTACTTCTAGCTGGAGGAGAAATTAGCTGGCATACAAGCCAAGGTGCACCCAACAGGCCGCAACCGCTTCAAGGAAGAACAGGCAACCATCCGAGCTCTCAAAGAGGTGACCTCGGAACAATGTTTCCATTTTTTATTACCAAAAAACCATAATTTTTCTCATCTACGTGGGATTTTCAAGTGAAAGATTATCGGAAATTATGCACAAGCGATTTATAACTGTTGTTCCAGGAAAAAATTGATTTAATTCACACTTATGATTGAAAACGTGCTCTGCTGGCTTTAGTGCCTGTAATGCTAAGCAGTCAAGAGAAAGTGAAATTCAGGTATGAAGAAACCGTCCTTAACATTCTCGATCTGTATTTCTGACAGTCATCTGAACTCAGAGAACGTTCAGATTTGATATCAGAGATGATTAGATGATCTTTTACATCAAATTTATCAGTTTACCGACAGCTATCGTTCTTAATACAAGCCTCTTACTATCATCTTCATAAATATGAGAGATAAAAATTCCTCAGTCGAAGTATTAGCTGTGAAGTACAAAAATATGATGTATACAAAACGTGAATTGCGCTCGGATACTTTTCAGAACAATTATCTATTTTCCTTGAGATGTTTGAGTTTGTACTCCGAACAGAAAATTCAGGCAGAAAGAATTTTTCACGGAGTTCTCTGTGAATAAAAATTTCTCATTTAGGAGCACGTGGCGCTAGAAAACGAGCTGGAAAGGACAAAAGTTCAGGTGACGGAGGCGCAGACGGTGAAGCGCCACTACACCGCGATGGTGAGCGCCCTGAGGGGCGAGGCAGCGCTGCACAACACCTCCCTAGACGCCCTCAACGCCACGCTTGCACAGCAGAAACTGGCGCTCAAAAAGCTCAGGGTGAGAAGTGTGCAACTAGCGTTTCTAAATTTGTTACGCGTGTGGGTATGGTAGAGGGAAGTCGTTGAATTTTGAAAATAACCTAACTGAAAATACATCATCATTCTAATATTTGCCCTAAAAACATTGAATGATGGTTACACTAGTACTTTCTTTCACAAGACGTTCCGTAAATAAAGCCTCATTTTTAACTAAATCGCATAGTGAAAAAATCGAATGCTTTTTATCCTGAACAATTCTTGGTAATGAGCAAAACACACACGGCGTGGTTACAGGAGAGCAAGCAGGGGGCACAACGCACCCGCGACCTCCTCAAGTCTAAGCTGCAGCAAGAAGAACAGTCCGCTTACGACGCCCGTAGGGAGCGGGAGAGGAAAATTACTGAGTATCGGTGAGATCCCATACAAATTACCGGTAATCAAGTCAATTTCGATAGAGTGCATAAAGATTTCGGTCTGGTGATTAGGTTGTTGCTCTCGCACATGCATAAAAACAAACGATCCCAAGCAAGGTTTTACGCAATAGAGCACTTACAAATACGGAAAAAGCGGAGAGTTTTAAATCGACGGTTCTACTGCGTAATAAATATATTCAAGTGTTATAGCTGAACCCTCTGTGAGGAGTGGGGCATTCAAAGAACACAGCTACTTCTTGGAGCTTGAATTATTTCTCCGAAATTTACTCGCTGTACTCGACAGACCCAATTTACGATCGCCACAGAGTTATAAAAGACTCCGAGGCAGCTCAAAAGACTTACGTTGTTGACTAGTGCTCGTCAAGCTCGAGTCTATAATATTGAATATTTTCAATAATTCTATTATTATTCTATTGGTACTTCCAATGAAGTGCGTTGATCATCGGAGATGAGCTAAACTACATAAAATAAAGGAATTAATTTACAAATATCATTTCAGTTAAAATTATTTCACACAAACATCTTTTCCACACATACACAAATTTCATCAAATTTTATGTAAAATTGAAGAAAACTGAGTTGAAAATAAATATTCAAGAATTACGTTATTTCCACATTACAGTTTCAAATGTTCTTAATGTCCTAACAACCCAAAACAAAACAAAAGCATAAATTCATCCTCGACTTTCCCTGCGCCGGCAGCCAGCGAGCTGAGGAGCGACGAGTGTCACAGATCGCTGTGGGCACGGCAGGAGGCGCCGAGAGGCGTCTCTCCATGCTCAGGTCCCCCCAGCGGCACGAGTCTACTGACGGAGACGCTGACGAGCAGGAAAACGTCCATGAGGACATTGACAATGAGCTTAACAAATACTTGTCGATATTTTCCAAAATGAAGGTAAGAATAGTTTAGGCCATACTAATAATGCACAATCCATTGCACTGGAGTACTTACGAGCAGCACTCCTCGGTTCATTATGTGAAGTAAGAAGTTGAAGCTAGGGGGAATTTACGTAGATATCTAAAAATATCATTTTCGAGAACTTCCATTTACTATGCCCCCAAGTTTAGGTTGTGAATAATCGGATGCTTCTTTTTGGTGCTACAGTATTCTTTTTTCCCTCTCATACAGATAAGCTACTAGCCCTTCAAAGAACAGGTTTCTTTTACTTGGGTATATGAACTCTTTTTTTACTATTCAACCGCAGCTTACTCCTATATTCTGTAATGTATCACTGGTGAATAGTAACTTTATTTAATTACATCAATTTCCTTGTCAAAATATTCAATTTTCGTGCTACTAAAAATTTAGCACGCATAGGTCAGCAAAACACATGTTCAGTACAAAATATTATTAACACGGAATACTCAATAAAAAAGATTAAATCATAAGCTGAATTGACAATGCTTTCTCAACGCTAATTATTATCATTGTAAGAGTTGCGAAGGAACATGAATAAAATTCGCTTCGAGAGACTATGGAAGCTTTTTCAACTTGTATGACAACACGAAGCTAATATAAAGCCGAATTGTAATTTTCTACACGTATTTTTTACCCTCAGATGGTTTTGGGAGTGTCCTCTGTGGAGGCCGTGGTGGAGCGCATGAGCGGTCAAGCGAGCACCCACAAGCACCTTCAGGTTAGCTTCACCTTCCATACAGTGAAGAAAACTTTCCGAACTTATCAGTTCCTCGAATATTTAAAAATTATTTCGATCGATAAGTTTCATGTAGAGTTAGAGCCTGAGCCATCACATCGACAATTTAGGATACAATCATGGCTTCAAAGAACTGATTTGAAACAAAGTGTAATTCTTAGTTTTCAACTAGATTTTCCAATTTACGAGAAGATATTCCCATTGGATATTAATGGGTGTTAAAGGGGATATTAAAGGAGTGAAGCAAGTCCTTTAGTTTTTTCTGAGCCCAAATAACAGTTCTTGGAATGCATTCATCTGTTGAAGTGCGTTTGGATCTTCGATCACCATTAACTGCACACACTGAATTGGTTTTACATATTTATCTGAAAATTCAAACGTCCGACTGATTGTCAGCGAATTCTGATAGGACTTGAAGTAATATGTACTTAAAGAACATGCGATGTATTGCAAGCTCTAGCTTGTATGTATTTACAGCTATCTGTCACTTTCTTTGCCGTAGGATTAAAAGTGCACCAATTAAGTAATGCTGATAATTTACAACAGATTTATATCTTAAGTGCATGTTAATACCTTAGTTCCCTCTTTGCACTAAATAATGAACCCTAATCAAACTCAGGAATTACTGAAAACAATGATGCTTCAGATAAAATTTCAATAACGTGCACTGCACCCCAACTTCAAATGCACATAAAGAAACGCATAATTAGTCAGCCCCACTACAAATCATATACCGTGCTCTTTAACACTGAATTCAAATAACTATCAGAGCTACGTTCTAATAATCGTTAGAAGTATGACATTCCGGGATCACAACTCGTCAAGACTTCGAGCACGAATTATTTCCTAAAATGTTCGTCTGTGCTACGAGACGTACTAAACATGATCAAATTCAAGTTCTTGAGTTGCAACGGGCTCCCGTAACTGTGCAGGAGTTGCGGGAGGCGGCGCTGCAGGAGCTGAGGGCGGCGGAGGCGCAGAGGGAGGAGCTGCAGCAGAGCCTCAGCAAGCTTAAATACGCCGCCACTGAGGATAGAGCAAGGTCAACAAATATTGAGTCCTTAATGTTAAGTCTAGGTTTCGTTCTGAATTTAGAGTATATCTCTTTGAGCAAAAAGAAACAACTGCATAACTTAAAATAAATTTTCGAATTTAGAGCACACCTCTATGAGCAAAAAAAAAAAGAAACAGCTGCAGAATAACTCAAAATAAACCTTTGAACTTAAGAGTATATCTTTATGAGAAAAAAAAACTTCGTAATAACTCAAAATAGATCTTCGAACATCGTGTATTGTTAGTGTTGAAATGAATTCACAGTAAAGTAGAAATTTTATGCTTAGGCTTAAATTAATGTCTCCAATTTGAGAACTTGCACTGCAAGAGAGAATTTAGAAACCACATTGGTCGGCCAGAAAGGAAAACTCATACAAGTAAAGTTTGTTAACTGTATTTTCTTTTAAGTTAACAAATATTTCATGAAAAAAATTACGATTTAAGAACTTCTTTGCGGATTTTCAAACTTCTTGAATCCGAAACGAAAACTGAAACTTCCACCAAAAGTACGCTCAAATGTTTATCACGCAGAATGATAGTCGTATCTCTAAAAATCAATTAGTAGTAGTAGAAGTAGTAGCATGGGTTTGCTAGCGCTTCAGTTATTCAAACTATATCGCACCGAAGGTCACAAAATTTAATATAATAGGTAGGTCATAATAGGTCACATAATTTAAAAAATCAACAAGGCTCACCAAAAGTTCGTTCAAATGTTTAGCACACGGAATGACCTACCGAATGGAAGTTGCATCACTTTAAATCACTCAGCGTGCCGGTGCCACAGGGCCAGGAAGGAGGAGAAGGAGCTGACAAAGACAGTGGAGTCTGTGGAGAAGTTGGTGGCGACGTTGACGCTGCGGCGAGACGAAGCCATCAAGCGGCTTGTGGCGGCCAACGCATCCCTCATGCACGTCGCTGAGAGACTCGAGGTGGGAGAGATTACTAGGAAAGTAGCCAGCTGAACTTAACATCATTGACTCTTTGACGTTGATACAAAGTAAGAAACCTGAAAACAATATTTGAATGCGTCTAACACAAGCGTCTAAAACGAGTATTTGGTTCACACTGCTTTGTATCAATGCCTCCTTTATCTAAATGGGATGCGTTGCCAATATACTAATCTCAAGAGTGTGCGTTCTCGAACGAATAAGCTAGGAAAGTAATCAAGCAGCTGAGCAAATATTATTGAATATTTGACGTAAGTCCCTATAAAAAAGAAGATACCGAAATCAATTTCAGAACGTCAGGAAGGTCTCAGATACGAATGCCTAGTTTATTGGTGGCCTAGTATCAATGACTCTTATATCTATATAGAAGGGGTTGCAATTGTAATTTGAACGCTTATTGTAATAAGTGTTCAGTTTCACTCTTATTTGTTCATCCTCAAATGTAAGAAACTCATGTGATGATTCATAGCTGCTTGACAAACCTAAAGCGTTAGTACGAATACCGATTTGGTAGCAAGGTGAAGAGAAGCCTTGTGAGTCATGGTTATATAGGCAGAAAAAAAGCGCAAAGCATCCACAAAATACTTGAATCTCGTGTCATGGAGCACGGAGCAGCCTTTCATTCTGTCAGGCAGTGATATTTTCTTCTCATACAGTAGCTACTATAGAAATATGGGTAAAAATCACAGCACATATTGTTATGCATTTTCTCCCTAAATTAAACTTGAATTTCATCACTCTTGAGGTCAATAAATGTGCAAAAGTACATTTTAACTGTTCTGATACAGGAGGACAGTGGTTTTAAGCAAGTTTGTTGCCAATGAATACAAACAATCTCATCTTATTGGCTCTCACAAAAAGAAACTTTTCCGCAGTAGCAAACTGGACTAGCTCAAGAATTATCACTAAAGGAGGTGTATTAGTCATCAGACCCCGAGAAAAATTATGATCTTTTTACTGGCAGAGTCTCACGGGCCAAAAAGTGTCCCGCAATGCCTCGCCAGTTCTGCAAGTGACTGCCCTTATCGACCACTGCAAGTTGGGAGCACAGAATCTCCTGGATAGGCTTCCGCAGGCAGAAGTAGATGAACCTATGACGGTGAGCTTCCAACAACCGTGTGCGTACGAATAATACCATTCTACTTGTTGGATAATGTTAACCCTCAATCTGACCAGAACAATAAATTTTTATGCACCGTTCAGACAAGAACATACTTCATGAGCTCCTTAACGATCCTATGAACTTGCTTATGATACCTCTACCTTAATTTCAAAACTGTAATTTTTGTATAGTGAATATCATATATTTACATCTTAACATGAAAGGCCACTTCTCTGAATTGAATAAAAATTAAAAATAGAACTTCAATGAACTTTACATTTTGAGGAAAAAATTATTTTCCCTATCTTAGCCTGAGGATGAGGAAAAAGAAGAACAACTCACGCTGCCAATGGAGAACTTGCGCATCAGCTTGGCACTGTCCAACGACAACCAGCAGTCAGCCCCTCAACAGGTGAACATTTTTTAGAGTCGTATGCATCATTTTTTTTACCAGTTTCAAGAGAGACCCTATACCTAAACGATGTCCACAGAGTAGTGAAAGATGTACCCGAATACACCTATCAGAATTAGATTGCCTTATTTTCAAATGAATTTCAACGAAATCGAAGCTCTGAATTACACTTGTTGTTCACGTACGTGAACTCCAAAAACTTCAGAGACGGGAGAACTGAGAAAATCTATGGAACTCGCCTTATTGACCCTAGCTCCTAATTTTGCCCTAGCAATGACAGTTACGGAATGATGAAATTACAAAGAATGATGGAAGTTACACATCTTAACCCCTTCCACATAACTTGCTCTCGAAAGTCTATTATAGGAGACAAGAATGACATATCTGACACTAATTTGGACAAAATAGGACCCGAAATTCCTCGCTGATAATCTTAAGAGTATAAATATATTTTCTGATATAAATACACGTGAATCCAAATGAATTTTAATGCATTTTTCAATACAGTAATTCTTTTGTATGAAAAAACACAGAAAAATTCAAACTGGCACTGTTCTTTGATTCATGGAACAACTCAACAGCAATTAGCTAGAGTAAAGAATTTCCTCGTTCTATGAGCATCTTAAATCTTTTCGTGTATTTTTTTGACAGAATGCTCAAATCTATTGTACAACAGGTGGACGAAGACAGTGGGGATGACGAGGCGGTGGCACGGCGTGTCCTGAAGCGGACAGCACAGCAAGTCGTCGAGGCCAAGTCCAGGAAACGAAACAAGCCGGTGTCCAGCTCCTTCAAGTCCTAATCACTTCGTCGAATTTCTGCTTGACGCAACCAAACGCCGAGAAAATTAAACTGACCACTTTTAGAAATTTCACTGGTGTATTTTTACGAGCTTCGACATAAAATTGAAAAGAGACGTAATTCTTTTTTTAAATTAAACCACTTTTCATTCAATTACGTTTCACCTTTAAATTTTGGGAAATTTTGCGTTCAAAAAATCTAAATATTAGTTGTTTTCAGTCTCATTCTTGAGCAGCGTTTCAATTAAGCAAGGGTTCCAACCTAAGCCCAAAGTTCCGCGTAAGCGCTTGCCAGAATATTAATTATTACCCCTTATGCAAGTCCGGTAGTGGATGAACAAAACATCAAATTAACTAAACAAGAAAAATGCTGAACATCCTTAAATTTACCTGGTTTGTCAAAAAAATGGATCGCGGATCTGTTCCGTACCAGTTAGCGAGTCTTTTCTGGTAGGGAAGTCGCGCTCGAACTCTTTTAAAGGCAGAAGACAGGTGATCGTGCACCAATTGGGAGAATCAAAGCTCAGCCTCGCCCAAAATCCCCGATAATGTTGGAAACGTGTCCAAAATGCCCCTGTTCCCGCGCCGTCCCCCTCAATTCCAGTTTTGCTTTAAATGCAGCTACTTTGTCCATCAAGTTGAAATCGGTTCAGGCGAAGTCATTTTGAAGGTTTCATTGCCTCATTAGAGTGGCTTTACTGCAGTGTAGGTTGATAATTGAAGTGAAAAGTCTTGTCTTAGGGTATTCACATACATCTTTCCTCATTTACGCTTCACCATCACTCATGGACAACAGTCTACTCTTGTCCCCGTCCACTTTGTGGGCTTTTCCGATCACCCTGTTTTGTTGAGGTTACGATTTTGCTTCCTCGTTTTCTTAGCAGTTTCCCTTCTTAATAAATCCTATTTTTCTACGTGCAACGCGTTGTAACTGCCTTAGCGTAATTTATTGAAAATTTGGGATGCTTATGGAATAAGAGCCTTGCTTCTCCCTTTGAAACTCTCACTGCTCTGGAATAATCAAAATCTCCTTCTCCCCTACCCTCAACCTGCTACTCTTCGCACCTGCGATATGTTTCTCCTCGCATTGATGACAATAGTTTGGCTAGTCAAATTTGCAGTCGCCAATAGCGTGATCAACAGAGATGCACTTCGGGGAAACTTGTTCTCCTTGGCAGCACTTCATTCCATGGCCGTATTCTTGGGCATCTCTGGCATTACATGGGTTCTAATTTCATTTCATATACGTACTTTCGATTTTTCTTCCTCACCCGAAATATCGATGTATCCTGAAAGTTTGGGCTGCCCGAAGGATGCTAGTATGGGCATAGTTACCTTGTTTTAGGTTATAATTAAGCTGAAAGAACTGCGTTTTGCACGCCGCACTTCCCCAAAGACTTTTCTTGAATTTTTCTCATTTGTCAAAGTCGTATTAATAGCTACATACGCGGCCTTTTTGGACAAATTGGATTATTAGATACATTTACAGATACATACGAGGCCTCTCAATCTTAGCCATTTCATTGACACTCAGGTCAGCGTGTATTTCTCACTTCCTTCACCAATTCCATTGAGCATCAAATCTATTGGTTATTCAAACCTTCCCTTAGTACTTGTTCACTCGCCGAAAGAAACTCCTCCAGATCCCTCGTCGCACAGCTAATGTAAATTGATTGATTATAAGAAAGTTTTAGCCTCCCTTTACCACAACAAAGATGTTCAAAGAGAGGAAGGATGAAGGCATCATTTAGCATGGAGTCAAGGGAACGCAGAATCTACATACAAGGTATATAAAAACGGTATGCTAAGAAAGTTCATGAGTAAAAATTTGAAGAAAAATGTAGTAGGTACTGAAAAACAGGACAGCAGTGAACCGAAAAAAGATGGTTCGTTACAAAACAAGAAACCTTCTCTTTCAACAAAAAAGGCCTACCAAACCTTTAGCTCGAGACCTCACATAAACCCCCTGGGAGCGCAAAAAGCTGATGTAAATTAATCCTCGACACTCTCTACTCGTTCCTCAAAGTTCTTATGTACGTCGTGGGTTCCCTCGTTGATCAAGTAGGGCGGGCTTAGTTGTTTTTTCAACATAAAGCATTTCTCCAAGATAAAAACACAAAACTAGAAACGATTATTAGTAGGGTCCCCCCCCACCACGTCAGTTCAACCTGGCAAAATTTAAATAAATAACCTTATGAGCACTAAGCTGTCATTTCACATAAACACTTGGTGAAAGGCAAAACTCAAAGCGTGTACACTAACAGTACCCGCTCATGAAGGTGTGATTCAACTACAATACTTGTGAGCAACTAACCCTGATCAAGTCCTAGTCTGCGCACAATTCACTTCATGGCACAAATAACACAATACGATATCAGTAAACCTGGGTAAGCGAATACCGAAATGTCTTGAGCTTATTAAATGTGGTACGTATGTATAAAATTTCTTAACTTTGTAGAAGCAACACAGCTCGACAAGACAAACGAAAAAATAATTGAAAAAAGGGATAGCTGAGCACAACGATTGACTAACCATTCCGCGAAAAAATTGACAGCTATCAATCGGCAAGAACAACGTTAGAGATTGTTCTCAAGTACAACTTTCACATTTTTTGAGAAATTTGATGCAAAGTAATCAAGTTAGAAATTTGATGCAAAGTTTGGTCACTTGTACGCGCAAATAGAAATGTTTTCCTTACCGGATGAACTTTGAATGCCAACCTACAAGTCCATTTAAAACAGTACTATGCGTGGAAGTACGTTAGGCTAAAATTTTACACGAGACTTGAAACAAGAGCTCAGTTCAGCCGCTCTGTACTAAGCCAAATTTGATTTGGAATGTTGATCTTGTTCTCGCATAAAGATATAAGATAGGCTCATCTCCATTCTTCTAAATACATCTTACATTGGCAGACTTATCACGCTATGCAGCTACCCAATTTCTTTCATGAGGGACAACTGCGATCTGTGTTCAAAATTCAGAGACATCACTGGACGTCAAGTATATCTGCTTCAAAAGATCAAACATGCCAGAAAAAAAACTTTTCAAAAATCCATACACACTTTTACCTCCATTCTTTTGTACAAAGGGGAATAAAACTTTGCGCACGTTCAGAAGAGTTTACTTCTTGCCAATAACATTGGCCTCCTCAGCGGCTTCGCGAGCCTTCTTTGCGCGCACTCCCCACTTGTTGGCAGTAGAACGAGCCTGGAAACATAAGCAAACAAATAGTAAGTTGAGCCACAAACCTGTAAATTGCTTCATGTACTAACATGACGAAAACAATAATGACTCAAAGTGAGTGCATGAACAACGACGCTGATCTTATCTTATAACCAATCTACTGTTAGACAAAATAAACTGTTAAAAGGATATTTCACATCTTTCTCTCAACGATTGGATCAGCAAATTGAAATCATGTAAATTACAAGTAATGCGTCGCTGCAAAAATACAGAACAAAGAGGTGTGTTACTTACATCAACAAGGATGGAGTAAATATCAGCCTTCCGGAGCTTGGGATCAATAACTTGAGCAGGCTCCAAAGCGAACTTGTGCTTCTTGAGAGGCATGACGATCTTGTTGGCGAGCTGCGTGGCCATTTTGCACTCCTCAGGAGTAGCTTCGCCCTTCTTCACCTTCTTCGGGTTCTTGGGGAACAGAATGAGCTTGCTCTTGTACACACGCAGACGGCGGATGTTTGCCTGTGGGACAAGATACAAAAAAATTATGAAGTGCACTGCCCATCCCATCAAATTTTTTTGATTTAGAACGTGAAAAAACAAACATTCATCAAATGCTACAATCAAATTTCCATGGCATTGATAATATGGAATTAACACAGTCAAGACGAAAATCTTGACTGCCAATAATTTTATCAAGAACCATTTCAGAAAATTCTAAACAACGAATCGCAGGATTATACGTCAGTAAATTCCATCAATAAGTTATTAAATTTCAGAACACATGAGCAGAACCTTTCATTTTTACCCCTAGATAAGTTTTATCCTCCCTTGCCACATTTCTTAAGAGAGTAATGTGTTCGTAAGAGAATAATGAAGAGGACACCATTCAACATGGAGCTGAAGGAACGCGGAATCTATGTACTAGGTGCATAGAAACGGTAAGTTCACCAAGAAGTTTATGAAACAAGAATACAAGTTCAAGAAAAAAGCAAAAGGTGCTAAGAAACAGGACAGCAGTGAACCAAAAAATATGATCTGTAACGCAGCAAAAAAAATTCTATTCCAACCAAGAAAAAAAGACCTACCTAACCTGTGGCTTGTGACATCACATATTCCTCTTCCTTGAGAGTGTTATTTTCCATAGATGCAATAGTTGCATCTCCCGGAAGAGGGAAAATCAAAACTCGAATCAACTACTGATATCACTTATCTAATATTTGTGAACTTGAGGGTTTCCCTTGAGCATCCATTAGTTAAAATCAAACGATAATTAACAAGAAAGAAAACAGCTAAGGTTACGGTGGACACACTCACCTCCATACCCTCGTGCGACTTGTTGCGGCGCCTGTGGTCGACGGCGATGCCGATGGACCTCGCCTCAGTACGGCTGATCTTGGCCATCTGAGATGAGATAATCATTCAACAGGAATGTTTCAATCTTAACATTGTATTGCCGTCCTGGCACATTCAGTCCAAAAATTTTCCAACTTCAAACAAATATTTTCTTTAACTGTTGAAATTCAAGTTTAGCTATTGAATACTCGACATGAACTAGTCGCTGAATTAATAAACAGAAAATATAGAATGAATGCTATTTTTAGCACAAGCGACAGTACACTAAAAGAAGAAAATGCAACATTAAAAATTAATCCACCGAGAGCTCCATATAACTAATCACCTGGCATTTAAAACAAAAGCATGAGAATGTCGATTCTGGAATCGTGACCACCCAGGTAATTGACGTAATTACCTAAGAAGTACTATTCATTACATTTTTCTTTAAAATTTTTAGAGGAATGTTGTGAATTTATTTTCTGTTACAAAATCAGGGACGATTTTTTTTCGAGATCTACCCGCCCACAAAAACTTTTCAAAGTTGTCAACATCTAGAACAACTGCTCTACTTTAAATATACTAAGTACAAATTCTTCAATGTATTAAATAAACGAAACGCATACTTCACGGAACCTTATTATGAAGATAGAGCCTAAAATCCCTTTTACAAATAATTCTTTTAAAAATGAATTGAGTAAGTTCATTATGAACACTTGCGAGAATATTATTCATATGGAATCCATGATTTATTGGGTCTTGGTATGTGACAGGGATGACTGAAATGTTAAGAAATCACAATCCGCAATGTCTTAGTATTTGACTGTGGCACATTGCCAAGAATTGGCA
Source organism: Platorchestia sp. MABIK (assembly GCA_014220935.1). Classification (NCBI taxonomy): domain Eukaryota; kingdom Metazoa; phylum Arthropoda; class Malacostraca; order Amphipoda; family Talitridae; genus Platorchestia; species Platorchestia sp. MABIK. The sequence goes on along the minus strand of JACJUY010004043.1, from coordinate 5,987 downwards.
AAACATAATTTCTTCAATGTGAAAGATAAAATTAGACATTTCAGAATCTGTAGTAAAAGAGAATTTCTTTCTAAAGTTTTATACTCATTAAAGTTTCCTGTGTCAAATTTTCTTTCATGTTTTTATTTCTTCTAAAATTTTTTCCTGCAACTCACCCTGAGTTCATGGAGAGTGAAGCCACGGCCTAGCCTGGTCTTCCTATTGTGTCTGCAAAGAAACACTTTAATCAGTTTGTGCAAAGTAAGAACAGATAGCAGAAAAATTACTTTGAGAAAAAATCCTAAGTCGAAGACTAATAATAGAATCAACTACCACACATCAAGCACTTATCATAAAAAATAGTGGGCTCAACCTAAAGACATTGGAAACAAAAGCAATGAAGTATTTCAACTTTTGGCAAATATAAACAAATTTTCATTTCCAAAATGTAAATTCAATACATCCAAACACAAACAAAATTGCAGACCTAAACTTGACCATATTAAGCATAGCCTATTCAAGAAGAGCAAATAATGACAATTCTGAACTCACTTCTTGGAGGGGCATCTGATGCACGGCCTCAGGCGACCAAGAGGCTTGGGAGCAACACGATGAGCCTTGGCAACACGGTTGGCATGGCGGCGCTGGGCACGGAATGGCTGCTTGAACCATGTTTTGACCATCTTCTGCCAGTCTTTGCGCAAATGCGCGTTGGGGATCATCCCGTTCCTGTGAGCTGGCATCTTGGTGAGATTTGTTTTCACCTAACAATCTGGAAAAAGAAAAGAAAATTAATTTCTAAACTGAAAAAGTAACATTTAAAAGCAAGAGACCAAAATTTTAGCACAGCACTACTTAAAAACCACAACCACATGCCAACTAACAATCATTAAATTTTTTTATTTACTTTGCTTGAACTCATGAACGTTCTACAGAACTCTTAGAATTTACTCGTGTAATGCTACCAAGAATTAAATTTTATCATGAAACAGAGCTTGGTACTGAAGAAAGTAATTTCACTTATTACTTAAAATTATGACTTTGTAAAAAACATGCTATTAACTAAATTCAAAGGTTATTGCATTATAGAAGATAAATGCAATTATTCATTTAGAATATTCTCTTTCAACTAGCTCACTCATGATAAGCAGATTTGGTCGCTACAACTTGGAAATTTTTTCCCAAATCCTAGACTTGCTATGAGCATATTTGTTTGGTTACAAGTATGCATACGCTAAATGTTTGACAGAGCTTCTATCGATATAAGGCTCACTATTTTTAAAATTCTTGGCACCCAACATTCGTAGACTGGCATAGGGTGGACCCCAGGCTGAGCTTGCTTCACCAACAGGCCAAGTAAACATTTGTAATGGAACTACACCTGGAATCATGTGATAGCCCAAATATGTTAATGAAATATTTTAAGACTGCACTAAAATAGTCATATTCCAATCAAGCAAAATCTAAGCTTTGACAGTCTATGTTTCACTAAGCTACATCTACTGTGCTTCAACCTAGATTTCAGGCATCACACTCAAATAAAACAAGCACACCTTCTGCCTCCCTCTCAAAAAATATCCCTAAATTAATTTAATTCTAATTAACAAATTACTACCACAATTTAGCATGCTACATACACAAAATTATAGAATTTATTAAATTTTACGTACATGTATAAAATGAAGAGAAAAATAGTTTTACTCTTTAGTATGCAGATAACCACTGTACTGAATAAAACATTGCTTAAATTAAAAAAAGAAAGGCTTGTAGCTGAAGCATCTTAATACTTATTACACGTAAACTATGATAATATCAACTCTTTACTTTGGGAGAAACAATGGTACAGCTTCTTCAAGTTACACAAAAAAATGCTTTTTCACTAACAAAACTAACTTTCCACATCAAGCTTGAGACCTAATTTTCTTCTATACTGTGACAAATACAGATTAAAAATATATTAGATTCATAAATTACAAAAAGCAATTGTCACTATGGAGTTTATGATTGCAATATAAATCCACACCCAATGCTCAATTTGCCATTTCTAGCTGTGCGTTAGTTGATTTAAACAGTACACGATTGATGCAGGACAATTATTACAGGTAAAAAATTAGATACTTCAACTATTTTTCACTTTTCTAAAGCTTTTACAAGTAGGCCACTAACTTCAATAGATAAGCACTGCCATTTATTCAACTTGCATAAATCAACTCCCAATTAAAAATCATTTCAAAAGCTTTAAAAACACTTTAGAGAGTCCTTCCATTACAGCCTGCATAGTGGTAGTGTTATAAATCTACTGCCCATTGTTGTACGCTTCACTACACTTCAGAACAGCAACAAAGTAATATCTACCAAAACATAGAAATCTATATAAGACGCACAATTAAAAATGCTGAAAATATTTTTCAGAGATTACCTCAAAATAAAAATGGCTGCTTCAGATGGTCAAAGACTTGTAACTACTTCTCTTCAATACAATGCAACAATTTACACATTGAATGTAAATTGCACAATATTTACATTGCAGTTGTCAGATCTTACATAAAGTGTTATTACAATTGATAACATATACACAACAGCAATACGTTTGCAAATCTTAACCATATCAAATTTGCCATTATTGAGACTCCACACATTACAGTGCATACCTCATCAACTTTACGATCGATTGAGTACATTTTCTATAAAATAGCAAGGAGAAAAACCATAATTGCTTGAAATCACCAACAAGTATTAGCTTTAGTTATCAGATCTTTCACCTTTACACAAAATAAAACAGATTTTCATAACAGAAAATTCTCTGATACAAATGCAACAGCAATGATAACCAAATTCAAGAAGATGGACTTCTTATATAATTAGAGATCTTTCAAAAACTGCAGACATAACTATACGATAAACAAGTAATACAGTAATGAACATGCTTTCCACTCCAACCCCTTAGTACTACAGTTTATACAACTCTTAGCATCTACTCTCATACGAAGTAACTGCACTCTAAACACTAGAATTAATGCATATCATGTTAACTTCACACACACGTTGAGCTTCGAACTTTATTCCCACACACAGTAGCTGAAAAAAAAATCACAAAACTATTATCCAATTTTAAAATTATAGCGACATAACTTTCTGAACAGAACACTTATATCAAAAATTTCATAGAAAATTACTCACATTATAAACACACACGCACTTCTCCCTAAAGAAGAAAAACACACTAGACAGACGATGTTGCCAGAATCTATCTGGTTTGAAATGGTTTTCTGTATTGTGAAGAAATTACTATGACCGAAAGGAGATTTAATTTTTAAATGTATGATACTATTATTGAAAAAGTATTTAAGTTAAAATTTTTTGATAACAAAACATAGTAATTTCTTGAGAGATAATAATTTCAAAACCCATTTTCGGGAAATAGCAGGTAGGGTCTTTTAAATCCCTTCATTAATAATTGTGCATTTTTACGATATCAAACTGTTCATAGAGTAAATTTTTGATTAAGAAGCGCGTATACTTATTGGCTAAGTTATTACGATATGATACGCTTGTTAAAACACGAACTTTAACGATGATCAAATTGAAAATTGAATGACATCATTTACGTTTTAGATATATATTGGCTTGACTTCGGGGATGAGAAAATATTTGAAATTATTAGCATGGTCACTGTTGATTACGGGAACGAAAATAATTTTTGAAAATCTGGTCATTGAACTTGAACTTGAACTTGAAATTGAGGGCCGACAGTGTCGGGGCCTTTGTAACGGCCTGCAATTCCCTCCTCACTAATCACACACACAAAAAAAGAGTTCAGCACCTGCGTACCAGACTTGTCCACTAAACTACTCAGGATCCACCAA
>JACJUY010004042.1:40637-68085 GCA_014220935.1 Platorchestia sp. MABIK | reverse complement strand
GAAATAAACAAGTTTTCTTCCATGCACTTTTTATCGCAAATGACTATTTTACGAGTTATAGCAGTACGGTACTTATCGCAATTGCATTGTTGCAAGCATGGGAAAAGCGCGCTTGATCATTCGAGCATGACGAAAGGAAGAGTCCGTTGCTGTGTTGCCATACAACGCTCTCGATGAATTTCTTTCCGCTTTAAAGACCAGAGTTGGGTAAGTAATTTACTGCTATAACTCGTTGAATACTCATTTGCGACGGAAAGTGCACAGAAAAAACTTGTTTATTTTGATCTTATTAACTATGTTTCGGCACCAAATGTTCGAAATTCGATTATTACCAAACGCTACACATTAACCAAAAAAGATTGCATGATAACAAAAATTATGAATATTTCAGTGATTCATAATTTCATATATTGAAATATATATTATAACATTAAATTAGTTTAGGATAAGCTATGAGAAGATGGATTATAATAGACTAGATTATGATAGGATAAGTTATGCAAAATTGTTGGGATAAGTCCACATAGGTCAAAAAAATAGAATATTTCAGGCTAGGTTGAGTCAAGTCATAAAAGGTGACCATAGATTACCTTACAATACGCATGGTTAGGTCAGGTTAAAATAGAATATGTCACATTAAAATTGCTTATATTAACACGTTGACTCCAATTGTGCGGTTGCTTACGGTCAGTTTGGTTAGGCTAGAAGAAGTAGTTTTGAAAAACCAGCTGTTCTGCTCCAATACATTTTTAACCTTTATGAAAAGTGTACAGAATACAATTGAACCATAAATCTTTTCCTGTAAAATTTATTTCAGAAAAGGTAGCAATGCAGTTGAAAGAATTTGCATATTCTGGTATGTAACTAAGCAATTTACCTGGTGGTACACATCTGCATCCCTTCAAAGTCAATGTGTGAAGCAAGTGAGGTTACAAAAGGTTGGGTTGAGATTGCATATGTAAAATAAGGATATTTTTCCCATCCTGAAAGTTGTTTTTTTCTGCTTCACAACATTTATAACTAATTTTGGCTCTTTTACCTGACAGGAAATACAATTTTGACATATACATCACATTCATGACCTAAGCTCAACTAGGGCAACGAAAAAGTCATAGAAATAGCAACAACACATACACTCTTATTACATTACAAAACAAAAGCTGCACAAACAAAAATATTTAATAAAACTACCATGCTTTGCAAACCTGATAATAAAAGAAACCTATGTCTTGAAGTTTTTATTGAAAGTGATGTTTGTTAAATTTTTCAAAGCATTGAAGTGTAAGTCTTTTTTAATTTAACATTAAACTTCAAATGCATTATGTCATTGATCTATCAAAAAGAGTTAAATGTCTAATTGCCTTTTCAGAAACACTACATTTTAAAAGTAACTAGCTAAAATTTAATAAAATTGAAACAGCATATAAAGAGTACATCATCTGAGCTTTTATACTTTGTAATTTGGCAGTTAAAACATGCATGTAATCAAACTTAAATTATAATTCTAAATCTCAAACTTGACTATTCATGCAGTGAGGTACTACCAATATATTAAGGAGAATTCTGCATTAAACAGGACACTCCTGATCAACTAACAAATAGTTGAACATATCTGTAGCAGCTACAATAAGTTCACTACTAAGCAAATCAATTAATTCTTAAAAATACACATTTTATATAATTATCAATTGGGCTCACAAGTGTGCTTACCAAGTGCTCAACAGATTTGAGTCATATGTAATTAATAATTGTGCAAAACTAATCAAGTCAGTTTTTTAAATATCCCTTATTTTCAATTTAAAGGAATAAGCACTAGCTAAAAGAAAAATAATACATAAAAAAACGAATATACGGGAGAAATTTTCATCATGTTATTACTAGTACATGGATTTTACGACACAAAGTGAAGTTGCAATGGACAAAAAAAATTAGGGACTTTTGACGCAAGTGACACCGATGTTAGAAACTCGAACATTTTTCAACAAATTAAACAGTTACTCAACGTACTAGCAGGATCTAGTAGTTAATGTGAATGCAGTATGTTTAAAAAACCTAGTCAAATTTCAAAAGGAATGGGAAGATCTAGGGATCTTAATCCCCTGTGCACCTGGATAAACTGATGGCATTACTTAGCGATCATGACAAACACAGAGCGGCAGATGACAGAAAAATATAACATTATCTAAAAATAATTACCTTAAATTGTACTATATCTACAAGGAAGCTATCATATGAAGTTGGAGTTTAGTACAACTGAACAATTATAAAACACAGCGCCGCAAGTCTCCGTCATGAACCAATGCATTGCGCTAACTGCCATTCAATGCAAAATGGCGTTCAATTCATCATTTATACGATAGATTGTCAGCTGTTCAGACTTTCATAAAAAACTAGTAGAATTCTTTCAAATACTTGAAAATGTACATGAAAACTGACATATATGAATTTCATTTATGTTAACAATATGCTCATATAACCTAGAAAGTTTTCTTCGAGGAAAAATTAGCAAATGCTAGATGTATTGAGATTTTTGGGCTAGGGCATTTCTAATTCAAGTGGGTTTGAACGTTTATCATGATGAAATGGTATTTTTATCAAGAGACTAGACGATGCCAAAATACGATAAGAGTTTGAAAATTACCATGCGCTTCCATTTTAGAGACTCTCAAATGAAGCTATAGTTTTTTAGCACTAGGTAAAGTATTACATATGTTGTAGCTTGAAACTTGAAATTGAGGGCCGACAGTGTCGGGGCCTTTGTAACGGCCTGCAATTCCATCCTCACTACTCACACACACAAAAAAAAGAGTTCAGCACCTGCGTACCAGACTTGTCCACTAAACTACTCAGGATCCACCAATCCTCGTCACAAAAGCTACTCAAGCTACTCAAAGCTACTCAATATCGCGACAACTCCTCTCGGTTCTGATTCGGGATTTTTTTTGGATTAGCATTCTCCTGGGTTGAAATTGAAAAAAATTATGCAGTGTAAGCAACTTCCTTTAGTTAGTTACTAGGGACGCTCAGGCTGAAATATATGGACAAACAACTAGCTTCAAATCACTGACGTACCGACTTTTTAATTTCAGATGTAGAATCATTTATGATTCGAAATGAAGTTGGCAATCGATGAAAAAATAAGGACTATTGAGGCAGGTGATAACGATGTTACTTCACACCCACCCAACCCGACAATATCAAAGGTTTTGGCAGAAGGTTAAGAGTAAGCCATGTATGAATGAGAAAGGAGAATATTTTTCGGATGTATTAGAAGTGCTTAAAAGCTTTTTTTATCACCAAATAACATAACTAAATATAATTCTTCGGCCTCATACCGGACAATATGTAGCCTTCAGTTTTGGATGTATATTTTCAATATTCCATAAGGAAACTATATTTTGATGAGATTGGATCAGAAGTGTGTTTCAGCTTTTATAATCACTACGAAAGTGTTCAATGAGAGGAAGAATTAAGGCACCATTTACTACAGAATTGAGGAAATGCGGAATCTGTGCACCAGGGGTTTCACGTTTTACGAATCGCCTATTGGAAGTATGTTTTATATTATATTAAGAAAAGCTTCATAATGAAAATCAACTTCATTCGATTTAAAATCATTTCAAGGCATCTTCTCTCATTTTTGCTTATTTCCAACCATTGCTAACACATTTTTTGCCAATCTATGCGGTACACGGTTGAGCGACTCTGCACAGAAAGTAAAAAAATTTCTTTAGTATTATGGACGCATTTATCTTATATGGCAGAAATGCGAATGTTTCGGTGGTGCTGGTAATAGAGAAAAGCTATTGAGCCATACTATCGAGATTATACAATTTTACACCGAGGTTCTTAACAAAAATGTATTTTATTCTTGCTTTCGATGTATGTAGACATCTCCGAGGCGCGGACGGTTAAGCATCATATTTGGATCACAAGAGGTTCTGGATCGCTCCCAGTCCGTTCCCTGTGGTATTTTCGTATTTTCACCAGACAGCAGTTTCTCTGTATTTCCTTTAAGACATTTAAAAATCAATGATGTACCATCTTTTTGTGCCACCCTTATTGGAAATAAACTGTTCTTATTTTTTTCTCTGAGGCTAATAGAATCGGTCCCAGCGGTATTTTCGTATTTTCACCAGAGAGCAGTTTCTCTGGGGTTGATAGAATCGGTCCATGTGGTATTTTCGTATTTTCATCACACTGCAGGCTCTCTGGAACTACTTGAAGACGAGTGAAAGAGCTTAAGGGTATATTCTAATACCATTGAGCGTTTTTTGCGCACATTGTTGCGCTTGCTGTGTCTCATTTATTTATTTTCTTTTTTTTAATTAAAAAAAAATAATTTTTTATTTCAACTGCACTGAGCAATACTCACTGTAGTCGTAGGTTTAGATGTAGTTGTAAGTTTTGAAATGATCGTAAGTTTTGATGTAGTTGTACGTTTTGATGTTGTCGTAAGTTTTCATATGGTCGTAAGGTTTGATGTAGTCGTAAGTTTTGATATATGTAAGTCGTAAATTATTACAATTACGCCGAGTCGTAAGTTGTGATATAGCAGGATGAAGTGTTTCATATGTAATTTTACTGGGCTGGCATAAATTACGTTCATTACATTTTTTTATAAACATTTTACTTACTGGAAATCCACCAACATTGAACGACCTGCAGCTCGAGAGCTACGATATCATGAAATATTTTGTTATTTCATCGTATCCTGATCTCGAAAATACGACAAAGATTTTTCAGAAGTGCTACGATTGTGAAGACACATAGTGTATGGATTCCGCCTTCACTCAATTCCAGTAGCGCAGCCAGGGGAGGCCACGGGGGCCATGCTCCCCCCGAAATGTTGAATTGGGGGCCAGTTTCAGTCGCCGTTTTAAGTAAAAGAATAAAACGATTGCTGATAATTAATGTCTGCTCCCCCGCAAAATTATTTGTCCGGGGATCCTGGCCCCCCTGATCTTGAAAATGATGGAAATAATTACCTGAATTGCAATGCTTCAAGACATGATGGATGGTATTCAATATACAGACATAATCAATCTATCAAATGAATTAGCTCATAGTTTGATGTAACTTGTTTTATTCACAGTCGCATTATTTTGAAATTTGTTTCGTATTTTTTTGGTAAATTTTCCACTTTGTTCTTGTGATCGTTAATCAGACAGCAAACAATGTAGTTAAGACGCATTTTTTATCCATGGGCGCATGTAAATTAAGATCGCGGCAAAAATTCTTAAATAAGATATATTTAAATTCTTTTTTACGAATAGATCAATTTGTCAAAATTTGTCAAAGATGTAATTCTTTTCTTTCCGTTCATTGCCAAAAAGTTGATGTTTCTAAAGCTGTGAAATGCATTTAAATTTATCATTAAACCCTTATTTTACATTTTATAATTGAACGTTAGCTGAATTTGTGGAGTAGCTAGAGTCGCTAATTCATATCGTATCAAACTGTCTAATTTTTTCATCAGGATGACGGTGCTCGCAGTGCGTGCTCGCAGTGGTACAGTGGTTAAGGGATCGGCCTTGCATGTTGGAGACGAGGGTTCGTATCCCGGAACTGGCGCGGCGATTTTCCCCGTTGGGTATAAGGGAGAGCTCAAGCACAATACCCCACTCAACCCAGGTGTCGGACTGGGTACCGGCTTCACGGGGGAACCGTCATGGTGTCCTATTTATAGTGTTAGTTATAAGACATTTGAAAAACCAATGCTTAAAGATCATATGTATCAGGCTTGATTGGAAATAAAGCATCCTAAGATGCCGATGTTTACTGAAGGTAAAAGGGCAGAAAATGATAGGATTTTAGTGCTCAAGAGAAGTAACTTGAAAAATCTGAGGTACTAAAGAGTTTTCTTTTATTTATTGTTGGCCAAAATATTGAAGGTTGCATTCATTTTAATATTATGAGCCGAAATTCGAAAATTTTTGCCCCAAAAGGCGCAAATCTGGTATCCGTGATACGGACGCTCACCATTAAAAACTCATGTTCCAAGATAGACTAAAATTTTCTCCCTTTACTCCAACAAACACAGTCGTTGCGACGGAGGAGATTGAATTTCAAGGTGCTCAGGGTAATAAAATAAGTCGAAAACAGTGCAATAAATTATTTCCAGGAAGCAAAATTTAAAAATGAACACATGTAAAAAAGAGTGAGACGATAACATTGCGTTGTCGGTAGCGCGCTGGCGCTGTGCTGAGATATAACGATGTTAACGATGGCTTTCTTTTGGACATTTTTAACTGTATAACTGACAACATTTTCTGGGCATCCTAACTGTATAACTGTTGCCCAACTGAAGACACAATTACACCTCTGACAACAAAGTCACAAAACGGGTAGTACAATTAAGCAACTGACAACACAGTTGTACAACTGGCAACACTTTTACCCAACTGGCAACGCAGTCAAACAACTGGAGCCGAGAACGCAATTACTCTGTCGACAACACAGTTACACAGCTGACGTCACTGCTACAAAACGAACACAGTTACACAGCCGACGTCACTGTTACAAAACTCGTACAGTTACACAGCTGACGTCACTGCTACAAAACGCGCACAGTTACACAGCTGACGTCACTGTTACAAAACGCACACAGTTACACAGCTGACGTCACTGCTACAAAACGCACACAGCTGACAGCACAGTTAAACAACTGATAACAGAATAACATCACGGTCACACATCCGAGAACACAAGACTGAGAATACAATATGGTGTAACTACCATCACTGGTACACAGTGAGCAGTACAGTCACGTGACCGACCAAGCAACTACACTACTGACATCAATACTGGAGTTAGGTCTGGAGAACATGGGGGCTCAAAAAGTAGTGTGCGTAAAATACAGACATGAAACTAACGTGAAACAGTTTCGAGATGTTATTTCGGCTGCTAAATAAAGTGATACCACGATGAAACTAACGTGAAAAGTTTCAAGATGTTTTTCCCGAAGCAAAATAAAGTGAAAACTTAACGAAAGTAAAGTGGTCACTGCGGCCGAGTGGTTAAGAATGCGCCCACCCGAGAAGGTGTCGGCAGTTCGAATTCCGGTGCTGCGCGATGATTTCTCCCCGTTGGGTAAAGGGAGAACTCAGCCACAATTCCCCACTCTACCCAGGTGTCGGAAATGGGTAACCGGCTTGACTGGGGGTAACTGTCGTTGCATCCTGGTGTTAGCTATAAGGCATTTGAAAAACCAATGTAAAAGATGATACGTATCAGGCGTGATTGATTGGAATATAGTATCCTTGAAACAGTTTCGAGATGTTATTTTTGTAGCTCAATGACGTGATGACTCATTCAGGGAAATTATTTTGATATTGAATGAAGACATTTTGTTCGCTTTGATAGAATTGAGATAGTGGTGAAATTCAAAACAAATTAATTAGGTATTCAGAAAAATATAGTTGATGCGTTATGTTTCCAGATGGGGAATAATTTTTTAATCTGAATGAGGACTTCGTAATATAGATTTATAATCTTACCCTATACGTGGAGAATGATTGATTACCATTTATGGTAAAAATTGATCATGATGTCCTGAAAAAGTTATTGTAATTACTGTTAAGCGGCAGCGTTGAAATGAGCATTCTCCAACCAACAAATGCAATGTTTAACATATAAATATTGATCAAAAATGAAACTGAGCGCTCAAAAACATAAAATATTTACAGTTAAATAATACTTGGCGCGTAATCATGTATTATCTCCTCAGACATCAGCATTTCTTCCTGGCGCTCTCAAATAGAATGGAATTTGATGAAATAAACACTCAAAAAAACTTCCCATATTCCCGCCTGTGCTTCGACGAAAAAGTAAAAAGCATTCATGACGAAACTTGCAAGAAGAAAACGTATCATGACACGAAAATAATCTGCATCAAAACACTACACGCAAAACAAAACTCATCATTTAAAACGAGGGCCCCAGCAGAACAGTTTAATTTATTTTGACCTAAATTTCATTTCTATTCTTCGAGAAGATTCCATACAGAAATGAGCGATTCCTAGATGTTTGCTTCTGACCACGTCGTTGTCGAAACTTCCGCTGAGGCAAGCAATTGTCCTTTGACATTCCATCAAACACACGAATCTCACACATCACCTATTGCATACTTTTGCTCGGCAGGCATAATACTTAAAGGCAATCTATTCGTACAACAACGATATGTATGTGATATATATTAATTTTAAAAAAACACGTAACCTACTTTCAATCTTACGCCTATGAATACATTGCGTACGTATTAATCAAAATTAGGAGCACTCCCAAAATTCCACTCGTTTAAGAAGACATGTACGTCCGCTAAAATGAGTAAGAAAGTTGCACACACTCAAACGTTCGACTAGCGCTGATCAACGAGACATTATCATAAGGCCACATGAAAGAAGCACTTACAATTAGAGAATCTAGTACCTTAAATTCCTTCTAAGAGCCTCAGATTCAATTAAAATTCTTCTCAAAGACTCTAGAAGCCTCAGGTTCAATTGAGCGTCTCTATAAACTGCGGCAGACACTCGAATCTTCATGATCTTCAGTCGCTCTTTTCAGTAAATTGAACCTCACCTTTCATTGCCCTAAGATCGTTTTAGCCAAAAAAAAATTACACTACATCATTCATTGCCAGTTATAAAGATTTATGTGAAGATATTAATTTTCGTGCTTTCATGGCGCAAAGGCAAAGCGTTATACTTTGGCAAGAAAATCTCGGGTTCAAAACCTCGTAAAAGAGGGATCTTTGCAGCGAGAGGGATCTTTGCAGCGCTCAAAATCTCTTCGCAGTTTCCTAAGTTGATCTATGCGTTCAAAATCTCTTTTGCTTATCCCTTGCAGTTCCTTTAGTTAATCCCCACGCCCATAATCCCTTTTGCTCATCCATTGCAGCTGTAATTCCTTTAAAAAAGTTAGAGATTCAAAATCTCTTTTGCTCATCCACTGCAGCTGCAATTCCTTTAAAAAAAGTAAGAGACTCAAAATCTCTTTTGCTCATCCACTGCAGTTTCCTAAGTTATTGTCCAGTTAACAGTCCCTGTTGCTTATCCAGTACAGTTCCCTAATTTTTTTCCCGTTTACGGTTTCTTTTACTTATCTACCGCAGTCCGCTAAGGTATTTTCACGTTTACAGTCTCTTCCTAGAGTCCCTTTTGCTCATCCACCGCAGTTTCTAAAGACATTTTCACGCTCAAAACTCCCTTCAGCTCATCCGCTGCAGCTGCACTCGGTTACGACCATGTCAGGCAGGTGACGACCATGTCAGGCAGATGACGGCCATTTCAGGCAGGTGACGACTATGTCAGGCAGGTGACGACCATGTCAGGCAGGACCACGTCAGGCAGCTCATCCGCTGCAGCTGCACTCGGTGATGACCATGTCGGGCAGGTGACGACCATGTCAGGAAGGTGACGACCATGCCAGGCAGGACCACGTCAGGTAGCTCATCCGCTGCAGCTGCACTCGGTGACGATCATGTCGGGCAGGTGCTGGAGCTTGACTGTGTTAGGCGAGGAGAGCCACATGACGCTCAGGGGAGCCGTGCGCCGGGCGGAGCAGCAGGGGGCAACCGCAGCGCGCACCGCGGGGCTCAGCGCATCCGTCAGCAGGATCCGCTGACAAATAAATGAAGTTTCCGTTATGAGTTTTCAGTTTAAATTACTTCAGAAGAAATGAGACAATAAACAGATTTTTCTAAACAAAGTTTTCGCTATGAGTTTCCAGTTTAAATTAGTTTAGAAGAAATAGGACAACAAACAGATTTTTCTAAACAAATATTTCCTGAAAGTTGAAAATTTTTTTTTGAAAGCATAAAATATCCTCCCGAGCGCTCACCTGCAGCAGACTAGAGTAGGAGTTGCCTCCCTCAAGGGCGTCAGCTAAGGAAGGCTGCGCACAGGATCCCCTGCAGAAGTACATGGTGAAGCCCGCAGGTTGTATGATCCAGTCGTCCCAGCCGAGGTCCGAGAAGTTCACATAAAAGCTGTCCCTGCAGCACCCGCGCGTTGTGGCAGCGCAGTCCTGAACGGAGCGACGGATCCGCGACTGCGGAAGGAGCGAATGCGATCAGTATTGAGTGTGCTACATTGATTGATTTTTGTCGATCGCCCATAACAGAGTTGGAGGGAAGTCTTCCACTGCTTACTGCTATCAGTATTGATTGTGCTTGATTGATTGATTTTTTATATATTTTATGAATATATAAATATCAACTGTTATTTTGTATATATTTAAATTGTTTATTGTTAGTTTTAAGGTATTTATTAGCTTTCAGTTCTCTTGCCTTGGACAAAATATCAAAGAGAATATGTCTTAATTATTTCTCTCAATAACATGATTAACCCCGGACACGGTTATTGTCAACCTCGTATGGTTTCTCTATCAATTGAGGACCTTTTAATTAATTAAGAAGTATGTAAATTCCGATGTGTTGTAATACATATTATGTATCAACTTTTTGGAAAATAAATGGGTTTTCTTCATTTCTTTTTCTTTTTTATATTAAGAAACAAGCGAATGCCAATGTGTAGTAATATATTTCATGTACTTACTTTTTTGGAAACAAACGGTTTTCCCCTATAATACTTCTTTGTATGAGACAAGTATTACTGATTTTCATGTGCAATTGAAGTTAATCATTGAAAAAATAAATAAATAAAATCATCAAGTACGTTGTGCACTAAATTCGTGGACACGTGGGACATTCTGCCTGCATTCACCGTTGATTAGCACTATGACTGCGACGTGCGCTACCGGTGGTACACGGAGGTAATTTTCATAATGCTGCTGATCGTCCAGTAGTCGCAAACTCAATTTTCATGAATACTTGATCAAAGCTAAATGAAGACGCGATCCAGTTCATGTTTGGGATTTTCAAAATAGTTTACTACAATTGACTTTAAATTTGAGTTTGGCATTGAACTTAATATTTAGTAGTCGCAGTCAAAGTGGTAAATATATGAATGTGGGCTTCAAAGTTGAGATTCGAAGAAAAAATTTTCTTTCATGGGAGACTGGCCAAACTTGAAATCTACCTCAAATGCGAGCATAAAATCCAAACTCTGGTATACGTGATACATGAATATTCAAGTTGGCGTATTAATCCATTTGTATACTCCGCTATTGCTCCACATCTTCATTTCTGTATTGTTTTCAAGAGTGGGAACAATTTTTACAGTGCATAAATAAATTTTCAAATAAATTAATGTCAGAGGGAAGTTAGCTTAAATTCGTAGTTGTTAATTACAAATTTGCAAGAGCTACTGATGCTTTCACCCAGGAAATAATGCTAAACATTTGTCACTGTACTTTTTAATTAATTTCTCTACATTCAATCATGTACATATATTAAAAATCCTAACCACAATATATTGGATACGAGTAACCATAGAAAACAAATGAGAAACAACCAAAGTAATTTTCTGAATAGCTTACCTTGACGGGAGTTTCGTTGGTAATTTGAAGTGATATAAAGGGCATGTGCTCCGTATTCTTTTCCGCGGAAAGTTTGTGTCCACAGTGCCGGCAGAATATTTCCAGAATTAATTCATTGTTGCCATCACTTGCTTCGTTTCTTTCTTCTGAATTGTGTTCTTCGGAGTTGAGAATTTCATTCTTCAATTTTGTATGAACTGGAACTGATTTTTTAACGTTTTTTACTTCAGGGTGTACTGTCTTCTGCGATAGAGATAGAAGTGAGGATGAGAAATTTATTGAAACCCAACCATTGTCAGGCCTGGTGACACGACGTGCAGCCAGGGGTGAACGAACCTCCGATGGTAAAATATGATGCCGACGATTGCGATTACGGTGATGATGATGACGATCAGTAGATCGTGAAACCTGAAAAGTTGACATAGTGTTAAATGTTAATGACTAAAATAGTGGCTATTGATATACGTAGAGACAGAGTGCTTGAATTATTGTGAATCTTGACCTTTACCTGTGGAATTACATCGTTCTGAAGTAAAGTCAAGTGTAGGATGGTAATTAGAAATTATCTAATTCTACTACTACTTGGTAAATTTGGACATATTTTTTACGTGTTACAAAGGCACAAAAACAAAGCGTGTTACAAAGACATTCTGGAAATGAAATTCTGGTATAAGAAATTGTCTGGGAATGCTTCTTCACTAATGAAATCAGATACAACTATTTCAAATGAGACTCGTTGACCATAAAGAAAAAGAATAACAATTTTCGATTTGAATTTCACGGTAACAAAAATGATCAAGTTGATGATGGTACATGAAAATTTTTAGTTAAAATGTTTATCTTAGTAACAGCGACCATAGGTCGGTGATGAATGCGTAAAATGTTTACCTTAGTAACAGTGACCATTGGTCGGTGATGAGTGCGGTGACCCGAGTTCTCTGGCACCCAAAAAAATACGGAGCTGCGTGACGTATCAGACGTTAATGTGTCTGAAGGAACCAAGAATCGGAAGCAGACGGCATTGCGAGGGCTGCTTGAAGGGCACGGCACTCCTGACGAAGGGAAGGAACACTCAGGTCAGTGACCGTAGCACAATCATAAGTATTGCTCGGTGATTCATTCATTAATTTAATAGCATCGGCTATACTTCTCTCATCCTGGCAATTTAACAAGAAGGTAAAAAAAAACAAGAGCTCAAAGTCTCTAGTCTAGACTTTGAGCTCTCAACGTTTTTTTTTCAACCTCTAGACGAAGTCGTCGCGCATGATGCAATGCGCTCGGCGTTTGCTTCAGCTTTGAACTTTCGCCGAAGGTTTCTTCTATTTCAGTCGTTCGTTTTTTGTGCATCGCGCTGAAGATAAATTGCACTCCGACAGGACTTGACCTTCACACACGATAGAAGAAACAAGGTAGGGACAAATCGATCTATTTTTCATCGACCGTGTGGCAATGGTGACGACATGACAACGAACCAATAGCACCGCTTACATTGCATCTGGCAACAGTGCTAGCCCCAAATTTGGCTCCATTATTGGCCGAACGACATGTCGCAGTGGTGACGTCATAAAGTTTGTTTGAAATAAAGCCGTACTATTGGCTAGCCGAACATGAGGAGGTGTATTTTCCCCATAGAAGTGACTCTAACTAGTTTCCTCTACCGTGCCTGAGCATCAGCGCGACCTCGATCCACTGTGACAGCAGGTTTGATCTAATTTCATTTCAAGCTCAACATGACTGCATTGACTGCTTAGTCTAGTCTTAGTCTAGTGGCACGTATGCCAACATGAAGTGAAAATAAAACTACTTCTTATGGCTTGTATAATAATTTAGGATCTTTAGGTACGTAAGCCCAACATGAAATGCCGTTATTGTTAGAAATAAAACTGCTTCTCATAGTTTGTACATTAATTTTGGACCTTTGTCTTAAGAAATATTTAAAACCCAATTGCTTGTAAATCATGCATTTCAAGGTTCAACATTGAAAAAAAAAGATCGATTATTCTTTTTCTTTTCTTTTAACTTGTGTTGTGAGCGGAGAAGGCCTTGTCCTTCAGTCATAAATTTAAACAGACTCATTTTAAATGTTGGGTGGCAAAAATTAGTGCATTTTACCGAATCGTACGGCCTTCGTGGGAAGTTAAGGTAACGCTAAAATGTACAATAGGAGAGAAAAATGGCTTATACATTTTCTTAATCAACTGCATCACGAATCAAGGTAAACCAATGGTGATTTTTGAAACACAAAGCTTGATCCTAAGATTGCTGATTGTTTTGCATCTAAATCAGATATTTTCAGCTTCCTCATTTTGAAAATTGCATCACAAAAATTCATTTTTGGACCTTCACAAATGCTATAAAATCCTGTTTTCGACCTGCATTTTCTAAGGATCAATTCTTTGTTTGACCTATGTTTGAGATTTTTTATTTTTGTCTACATATCCTTGTTCCCAGACTCAAGACCATCGCGCTTGATGTGCATCAGTCGTACGACCGCTAAACATGTTTTCCAAACATGGGACATACAGGTATATAACCCAACAGTATAATTAAACAGAAATTAAACAGAAAACAGAAACAGAAAACACAGCTCACAACTAACCCACGAATATCTCCCTCGCGTGATACTTTTCCTCGCAGAGAAAGAAAGAAAGACAGGAAGAAAGAAAGAATGAAAAAAAGAAAGAAATAAAGAGAGAAAGAAAGAACTAAAGAAAGAAAAAGAAAGGAAAAACAGTTTATTTCCAATGAAGATGGTGTAAAAAACATCATTGGTTTTTAAAATATCTTAAAGTAAGGACGGTTCACGCCGACGATGTACACCTGATGTTTTTGGTCGTGACTGCGCATGCTCAACGCTGCCGCTCTCAAACAAGCCAGACGACGCGCTCTTATTTACCCAGTCTTTTGCTGTTTTTTTAACCAGTCTTTTGCTAAAATCATCTTTTTTGCTGGTGTATGTGTAATTTTAGCTGCCCAAGTATAGTTTCTAAAATCATAGATGCTCCAGCAAAAAATTTGGACTGAGTAGCATAGTGTAATGTATTATCTAAGGCAAGCTTCGTACAACCTGCATATTCACACCTCGTGGAAAAAATTTAGACTAAACAGTATTGTGTCATAGGAATAATTCGAGGCAAGCTGCATATTCACACCGCGTGATACAGGGGCTTGGCACCGAAAGACAGCCTTCCTTACGCCTAAAAAAATTGGCGCCGACGCCCGAGCTCGCAAATATATACCTGCCTGCCTGCGTTCCTTAAAAGCAGTCATTCTATTTAGTTCAATTTTGAACTTCCGCACTGCACTTCGTAATAATCTAATGCTGTTCCAACCCAAAATGAAAGCAGTCATTCTATTTAGTTCAATTTTTACCTTTTGCACAGCACTTCATAACAAAATTACAATGCTGTTCCCACCCAAAATAAAATGATGCTGCTCATTACAACACCCGATCTGCCCTTATTTCGGAGCCGTCAAATCGGTGCATTTGCTTAACACGTTAACCTCGATGGGTTAAGCTAAAGTTTAACATTCCACTCATATTTTAAGTGAACAGTTATCAGCAATTTTATAAATATCAAACATTAACTGGGTACATTAAATACCATTAATTTAAAAGATTGTTGAAAATTTTCAAACGACCATTTCAAACGACCATCGATGGGTCGTTTCGCAGCTGGAAGAACGTATAAGCACGACCCATCGATGGGTCGTATCGCAAGCAACTTGTTTAAGCTTCCATCATTTTGGGGAACACTCGCTCAACCGAATTCGCATCTCCCCTCATTTCTGAGTCCGTGTGGTGTTTCTGCTCTTGTTCATTTGTTGAGTATACGTTGCTTGAACTCCTGAGAAACTGACTAAATACCAGCGTCTACCCCAGCAGGCTACAACAAAGATGTAACGAGGCACCCTTGCGTTCTCCATCCATTTGTTGCTTGCTAACAATTGCATGTTTGCTTCTATTTTTAAAGCTTCGGTTTACAAACGGGAAATTCATTTCTTTCATTCCCTTATTTGCACAAATACGCAACATTCGTGTCCTTTATTCCCTTGTTTACACTGATCCGGGAAATTCGTTTCTTTCATTCCCTTGTTTGTACTAATAAAAAGCTCGTATCCTTTATCTGCTCATTTGAACAGATGCGCGACATTCATGTCTTTCATTCCCCAATTTTCATTGATACACGACTTGCTCCATCGTTTATTCTCTGATTTACAGCGATTCATTAGATTTCAGCACTTAAAGTCTCATCAGTTTCATTTTTCCTTCATATCATGTGCAGTACGATAGACTTATAATAGCAAAAATATACGTCTTATAAAAGCACAATAGCATAATGCGTGTGTGAGAGCACAGCAGGCTAACCCAGTCTAACTTTTTCGCCGGAGCATGCATGTTTTTCGCCGCCCAAGGAATTAAATCGCTTGGGCGGCGAAAAACATGCATGCTCCGGCGAAAAAGTTAGACTGGGTAAACAAACAAACTACAGGACGTGAGAAAAATGCAACCATTTAAACGCATGTCATTTGTCGGCTTGCATGATACTTAGTTTAGTTTACAATTTTTTGTACAAAATCGGGAGGGAATGTAGCTTAGAGGAAACCTTTAAGTTAGAAATATTTCAGATTTTATTATATTACTGTGCGTGGAGCAGTTCGAATTACGCTCTTATCTAGTAAATTATGGACGTTGACGCTGAAACAAACTTACTGTGAGAATGAGAGGCATTGATGCGGAAACTCACTTCAATTTTAATGATAAGAGGTAATGGTGATAATAAGAGGTAATCTCGATATCAATAAACAGAGGTAATGCTGCTAGTCCTAACTTTAATATAAAAATGAGAGGTAATACGTTCCAGATAATGACTTTAATATCGAACTTAAGGCGTTATGACACGAATACTATTTTGATATTAATAAGCAGAATAA
Source organism: Platorchestia sp. MABIK (assembly GCA_014220935.1). NCBI lineage: Eukaryota > Metazoa > Arthropoda > Malacostraca > Amphipoda > Talitridae > Platorchestia > Platorchestia sp. MABIK. The sequence continues at coordinate 51,711 of JACJUY010004042.1, read as the reverse complement.
GCTTAAATACAAGAATGAGACGTTGTGCTGCAGATAATGACTTATTACAAGACGTTCTAATACGGATGTTAAGAACGAAAGAAGAAAGAAAAAGAGTTTATTTCCAGTTAAGATGAAACAAAATAACATCATTGGTTTTAAAATTTCTTATCATAAATATCCTTAGTTGATGTGCACACATGGGTGTTTTTATACCCATAACTGTGTGATCTTAACAATCAGAAATAATGATGTTGTTAAAATGGTTTTTCCATTAACAAATCATGCATAATTACAATATTATGAGCAATCATTGAGAAGTAAAGAATCTTAACCACAACAATTATTTCTTCACCGGAAAGTGTGTTTGAAAACGTCTGTTCTTGAAGGCATCTCCGAAATCTTCTCAAGAAGATGTTCTATAAAATTAAACCACACCGCATGTCTCACATATTCTTTACAAGTTGCTTGCGGCAGTGTACGACCCATCGCTGGGTCGTGCTTACGTTCTTCCTGGGGCAAAATGACCCATCGATGGGTCGTTTGAAATTTTTTTAGCTATTTTAAAGGTAGCTAAAAATGAAATTTGAATAGTTAAAAATGATATTTGGATTGCTATATGGGTAGCTAATGGTGTTTAATGGACCCAGTAAATGTTTGGAATTTAAAAAAATTGCTCACAACTTTTGAGACTTTGAATTTGAGTTGAACATTGAACTTGAGTGTAACTCATTGCAGTCAACGGGTTAATCTGTGGTGTTAGTTTGTATTCTCGCACGAAACTTTGTGAAACATTTAAATAAAGATTACTAAAGAACGGAGCGTTAGAACAAAACTTCTGCACATATTCAAATAATACAAGCTAAATTACTTGAAATTTTTACTGGATTTTGTGATTTTCTACCTGTTTCTAATTTCTTGTATAAGCAAAATAATAAAACTTATTTTCCTGAGTTCAAAAGTAGTTTCTAAATTTAGTTTACCATTGGTCTCACGAATAGGGTGTTCCATATCACCCACAGAATGAAATTTCAAAGTTAAACTAAAAAAAAAAATCAGGCGCTTTTGCTGACTACAAACTAACGCTCATGTATACTACACTCACCAAGAAGTAACGAGAAAATGAGCAGCAATTGAGAACTCTCGAAACAAAACGAAACTATGGTTCGTCTGCAGTACATATCATGATATCAGTGGTATTTATTGGAAGTAAACAGTTTTCTTCTCTCTTTTTTCTTTTTTCCTTTGGTCATGGGTGCATTTGACGACAAAAAGGCTATTTGTAAATTTCTCCTGGAAATACTTGAGGTGAATGGTGTTAAAGGTCCCATTCAATCCAGGAATTATCATTTGAATAATACGAATAGCGTTGAAAGTAAGTGCCATTTGATTTAGGAGGAATACCCATTAATGATATTCACTTTTAAAACGTAACCATCCAATTACGGAGCAACTCAGTTGCGAATAGTATTAGAAGTGCCATTCCATTCTTAAAACACAATTTCAAAAAATTTCCATTTAAAACGTCAGCATCCACTTGAGAATCAACTTACTTGCTACGAATAATGTTATGTAAACCATTTGATTTATAAGTAACATTTAAAAAAAAATTACCATTTAAAAACCAAAGCATTCAATTCGGAAACAACCCACTCGCTACGAGAACTATTAGAAGTATAGTTTGATTTATAAGTAACATTTTCACGAAATCACCATTTAAAACCTGAGCATTTAACTCAAAGCAACCCACTGGCTACGAGAAGAATTAGAAGTACTGTTTGATTGATAAATAACAGGTCAAAAAACTCAACTTTTAAAATCTAGGCATCACTTGCTACTAGTAGTATTAGAAGCACCGTTTAATTTGCAAATAACAGGTTGAAAAACTCAAATCTAATCGACCAACTAAGAAGCAACTCACTTGCATCAGCGACCACGATCTTGGAGATGAGAGGAGGCGGAGCGGGTTCATATTCTGGAAGAATTCCGTCCGCCCCTGGAAGAGCACCGACTGCCTCCGGCGGCACTGGTAGGGGCCTTGTCACGTTCGGAGGCTGCGTCAACTTGAGCTTTGACAAAATTTGTGCTTTGACGAGCTCTAGCCTCAGCTCGCGAACTGTGTCCCTCTCCTCTTCAGTTTTTAACTCCGGAGGTCCATTTAGTCTTAAACTACACTTGGCACATTTGCTTGCAGCATCTTCTTCCTCTTTTTTAGAGGCTTGTTCAGGCACGGTAACGTTATCTAAATAATTTACGGCACTTATTCTAATATCACTCAAGGTGCTTGTATCACGTTTACTTAAAGAGCTACGCATTCTGTCAAGTTCTAGAGAACGTTCTGAGATCCCTCTTAATAAAGGGGACGCTTGGCTTAACGAAAACAGGGCTAATAGAATCAAGAGTCTTAGAGTGAGGGGATAACTCAAGGGGATGGTATTCACTAGGATATCGACTGCCATCGCCGACCGTGTGCGAAGAAGCTTGTGGTGGAGGAACCTCTTGTCGAACGATGGACCTGGGTGTCATTCCGCTGACTGGCTGGGCTCATGAGGAGAGCCCGCTTTTATCTGGCGCTCGCCACCTTGCACACTCCTCCGAAACGCCTGCCCCTCATGCCGTACGTAACTCTGACGAGGTATTGCTGAACTTTGACTTCGCGTGTGTTTGCGCAGCTCTTGCTGAAACAGGAGAAGTTTTGGGTGTTTAAAATTCAATTCGGGTCTTACACACTCCTCTGAAACGCCTGCCCCTCATGCCGTACGTGAGTCCGAAGAGGTGTTACTGAACTTAGACTTCTCGCGTGTTTGCGCAGCTCTTGCAGAAACAGGAAAAGTTGAGAGTATTTTAAATTCAGTCGGGTGGGGTGTCATCAACGCGTGAGAACTTTTAACATTTTTAGCATCAACTTAACTCATCGCGCAGCTCTACCAAAATCAGAAGTTTTGGGTATTTGAAATTCATTTAGGGTGTCGTCATCGCGAGAGAACTTTTAGAATTTTCAACATTAACTTGAGTAATGCTTGAGTAATTATTGAGTTTAGTGTGAGCAATTATATTTGGGGTATTTGAACTTCAGTTCGAATGTCATCAACGGGTGGGAACTTATGAGATTTTAACATGAACTTAAATGTTAGGTGCGAGTAATGTTGTGAGGAGTCACTCAAAATGTGAGTTTTTGTTTTATAGTCCTGATGTCCTGTGATCGCTGAGAGCTTTTCAAGCATTGAACATTAGTTTTTTAAAAAATAGTTCACTATGATTCTCTATTTCACTATGATGCTTTCGTTAATGGTTCACTACGAAGAAAATTGTTCACCATGATGCTCTTATTGTACCCCTAAAATAAGATTTTTAGCTCAAGAAAACATTTGCTAATATAAAAGATGAAAGTAGGGAAAATGATTCTGTGTGTTGTTTACAGTTTATTGCGATATTAAAAGATTCTTATTGCCTAAGAAAACATTTTTTACCAGGAATGCCTTGAGTTCTGACGTCAGGAAACACGACGAACACTACAGTTCATGCAAAAATTGCAGAGCTCAAAATTAATGGGCGCTGGAATAGCCTGAAATTTAAAACTTTGTCGATGATGGCAGGGCACAACTATTCATTTAGTGTTATGGCTATATATGTTCCTGTACTATAGTTTTTAAACCCTGACTACGACTAAAACTCAAGATTCTCCTTCATTCTCATTTTATCGCAGGGATTTTTTTTTCAATTCCACCTTCAATTAATTATTTAGGAAAAGAGTGATCTTTGAGGATAACTCCAGCGCTGAGTATATGATGAGTAACTCAACAAAAATCAGCAACCGGTTAGCAGTTGCTTTTTGAGCACTGATTTTTCTTATTTCAGTGTTCATTATACACGCTTGTTCCTAACCAGCATTGTGTACACTTGTTCCTAACCAGCATTGTGTGCACTTGTTTCTAACCAGCATTGTGTGCACTTGTTTCTAACCAGCATTGTGTACGTTTTTGTAAACTGCTGGCGTCTACAACAATCTCACTCTTGCGATAAAAGATCTCTAGTTGAGAAATTAGCAATGTTAGTTTACAGCAGAGAAGATAATTCAAAGACCGGAGTGTTGTTTGTACTAATAATGAATTTTGCTATGTAACATTAAAAACAAACTTAGACGCTGATTATACTCCAAAGAAATAAAAGAATTCGTGGGTAAATGCCATTCTGCAATAATTAAGAATATCATAGGGTTTTCGAAGTCTATTGGGGATGTTCATTAAAATGTCTACCGAGGTGCCACACCCTGCTTGTACAAGATATCTTATCACAGATACTGAGGTACTATGTAAAGTTGTGGTAGAGATAGTATGGTACAGATACATACATGGTATCTCAGGACAGATCCTATGTCATATTTAGGTACAGATGGTATGGTACAGATACAGTACATTGTCTCTCAGGAGAGATCCTATGTCATATTTAGGTACAGATAGTATGGTACAGATACAGTACATAGTATTTGAGGGACAGATACTATGATACTACAGTACAGATACAGTACATAGCATCTGAGGTACAGACACTATGCTCTATTTCCCATATACTTGCCAAAATTTACGCAAGCTGAGGTGAAGTTGCGTCAGCAGTCTGTCACACGCAGGCAACTGCAGTTCCCTTCAGAAAAAAAGCCAGCTGTCGCTGTTTTGCAGAGGCTGGCGGCTGCTTAGAGTTCTGAGTACTTTGTAAGATAACGGAGATAGCGAGCGTCAAGGAATGAACGAACTGGGCGCTTTGTTTCTAGGTAAGCTCTCCATATATTTCCAGGAAGCTGTTCATTGGGAATTAAATTGCTCGCAGTTAAACGTCCGTGGTTGTCATAAAATTGACGTGAAAATTACAGCGGCGTAAGAAACAGGCGAAAGTGATTTGATTCCAAATTCACTATTTTTGATGATGCTTTGAAATTCTTTCGAAAAAATCCAGAGGGCCTGAAAAGCTGAATTAATCATTTGATGGAAAAACGAAGTTTGAAAAAAAAAGTTCTTCATTACTTTTGAGAAGTATCAAGTATTGTGTCATCATTAATTTTGAAATGCAGCGGGGTTGTGTATTTTCATTTCACTATTGTTACTTAAATTCAATTCGTAAAGTTCTCTCAATTTTAGTTTTTCAGTTTCTCTTCATTTGTAAAAATTGAGTTGTTAAGGTACATAGTCAACTATCTGGACCTTATTTTATTTGCTAGTCTAATAGAAATTTCGGCGTTACGAGTCAGCTTACCAGCCTTAGCAACAGAGTCTACTTATTTCAATCCACCACAAAAATAGTTTGATATGCAGCCGCGTTCTCTTTTCTTCATTACGGTAGAGCTCTACGATAAAAACCTTCGATATGATTGAGGGGCCCAATGAAAGTATTAATATAATATTCAGCAAGGATTAAATGTTAACCTCTTGAGTACAAATGCGCCGGACACTGACACAAGCAAACGCGTCTCAAGCGACGCAAAGAAGCCCAAAATTCGCACCTAAACAAGCCATGCACAAAAAAAAAAAAGCAAGCACGGTACAGGTGAACGTGTCTCAAGCGTCGCAAAGATGCACAACATTCTCACTTGAACAAGCTTTGCACAAAAAAATAAAAAAGCAAGCACGGTGCAAGGGAACGTGTCACAAGCATTGCAAAGATGCACAACATTCTCACTTGAACAAGCTTTGAACAAAAAAATAAAAAAGCAAGCACGGTACAGGTGAACGTGTCTCAAGCGTCGCAAAGATGCACAACATTCTCACCTAAACACAAAAAATACAAGCAAGCACGGTGCAGGTGCACCAACGGAGCTTATCACGTGACCACAACCAGGCCTCTTCCCCCAAACAGCAAAAAGTTTACCAACAGAGCGTGAGGCGATGAATGGACTCCCGCTCACAACATACTATTATAGCCCACAGGTCGAAGTGCAACTGAGGGGCTCGGTGCTGATGCAATGCGGAATATTATCACGTGATGACTGCAGCTCGGTCTCGGCAGTGTAAATAAGAGAATAGTAAGACGGTACTCACGGCGAACTGCTGAAAGAGCCCGCGTACAACGTATCGTACCCACATACTTGTATGTTCAACTCCGCAGACGCAATACAGAACAGAGACTAGCTTTGTGAGAGCATGCTTGTCTCGGCTCACACATACGATCTGTATTGAATTGCGGCAGCAGCAAGCAATTTTTAGCCAGAGTACACACATACATGTAAGAAACCTGGCAACTCGGAGGGTGAGCACGCGCATACCGCGTGCCTCTCTCGATCGCCGAGACCTCGTCACTTGTGCCTGCTATAGGCCGCCAGGGAAAGTGGGTGGGTACCCTCCTTTGCCTCGGGCCGTTTGTGGGTAGCTCGCTTCTCTCCTCCGAGTATCCGTGTTACGCGGGGTTTTTGTCTCAAAATACGACGGCGCCTTAGTTTTTGGTTGCTGAGGTCAATGCTGGTGATCTATTTTTTGTTTCTTAATTAAAAAACGACCCCGTTTTTTCCAAATAATTGACGCACAACTCTTTGCTTATCTAAATATTTATGCTACACGGCTATTTGGGGCTCAAAAAATGACGGCACCTCAGTTTTTGGTTGCCCGAGTCAATGCTGCTGATGTTCGAGTTGTTGTTTCTCAATTAAAAAGGATGCTTCACAACCCTGATTTTTTTCAAAATGAACGACGTAAAACACTTTGATTTTCAAAATTAATGGCGATATCCAGCTTTTGATTTTAGACAACGTGCGTTCATCCCAAAAATGTCTGACTTACGCTGTTTTTTCACGATCATGACAGATTTTGTACTGTGTCGTGTATGTCGACGATACGGTCAGTTTCACTCAAAAATAGTGGCCGTTTCATCAGATGTTAAGGTTTATTTTCTTTTCGAGATTACAGCATAGTCATGTCTGAGGAATTGCTACCTGTTTTGAGACAGTAAATTTCGAGATGCGGAAAAGAAATTGAGAGGCATTTTCCAATTTAAAAAAACTTAGAGTGAATGATGTTGTGATGCGTTTGTACCATTTTACTTATTCATTATTACTGATTATGTACTACAAGGTTTTCTTTTTCGCAGGATCTTACAATTATGTATGAGTATCTATTCATAAATCTTTTTAAGATTCATGAGATTTTTAAGATTTCAAGATTTTTAACATAAATAAGATTCGATGGCTCAATGGGCTGTTGCATTGTAGAGAATTCTTGCACGGCTAAATAAAAAATCTCTGAACTATATTTAGGTGACTCAAAATGTTTGCATATTAATGAAAATAAACATAATAATTATGTGGAACAGAATATTTCCCAAGATTAATTGGGTTTTGTTTTCAGGTTATCTTTGGGTTTTGTTCTCAGGTTATTATTGGGTTTTGTTGTCAGGTTATTATTGGGTTTTGTTATCAGGTTATTATTGGGTTTTGTTATCAGGTTATTATTGGGTTTTGTTATCAGGTTATTATTGGGTTTTGTTATCAGGTTATTATTGGGTTTTGTTGTCAGGTTATTTTTGGGTTTTGTTATCAGGTTATTATTGGGCTTTGTCATCAGGTTTTGTTATCATTAATTTTCCTAACAGAAAAGTGTAAACCAAAGAAAAGTCAGTGAAGTCACTTACTGTTAGTATGTACTTGCAAATGACCTGCGTTGAAAATTTAGAAAAAATTTGAAAGGCTATTTCCGAATTTAACATATGCAACAAAAAACCTAAAATTCAATGAAGTTTTCCAAAGTTTAAAAAAAGTTAACACGTCTCTTCCAGATTTAAGTGTTCACACGGTACATAGACCAGCGGACTGATGCAACAACAGTTGAATGAGTAGAACGGTCAGGGCAAAATTAAGCTCGAGTTTTGTGTCACTGACCTCGTTGTTGCCAGTTTTAACCTCAGATCTTAAGTACTTCATGAAATTGTGACGCTACAAAATGAAATTGCTGAGGGATTGATCATCAATAAATTTAAGAAAAACAAATTCGTGGATTCAACCTCAATACCAGATACAAATTTATAAAATCCTGTTTGGGGAAAGGAGGACATTGTATTTAACACTTCCAACTATAGATTTTCATGAAACCGCAAGCTCTACCGTGAACTACAATTTCAAAGGAGTGATCTAGCTATATCACTACCCTTACTAGAATATTAGTGAAGTTATGTAGTTATATAACTACCTTTACTGGAATGTTAGTGATATTATGTAGCTATATAACTACCTTTACTGGAATATTGGTGAAATTATGAAGCGGTTTCACTACCCTTACTAGAATATTAGTGAAATTATGTAGCTACATCACTACCCTTATTAGAATATCAATAAAGTTGCAAATCTTACTATTTCAATACACTTACCACAATATTAGTGGAATTATCTAGCTGTATCACTACCCTGACTACAATCTCAGTGATGTTGTCTCGTAATATCACTACCCTGACTACAATATCAGTGATGTCTTGCAACATCACTACCCTGACTACAATCTCAGTGATGTTGTCTCGCAATATCACTATCCTGACTACAATAACAGTGATGTTGTCTCGCAATATCACTACCCTGACTACAATAACAGTGATGTCTTACAACATCACTACCCTGACTACAATATCAGTAATGTTGTCTCGCAACATCACTACCCTTACTATAATATTAGTGATGTTGTCTCGCAATATCACCACCCTCACTACAATAACAATGTTGTCACGCACTGTCACTACCCTTACTATAATATTAGTGATGTCTCGCAATATCACTACCATTACTACAAATCAACGTCTAGCAATATCAACATTCTTAGGTCAATATCAAGCAAATTCAAATGATGAGGAATGAAAATTAAGGTTATAAGAACATTCAGTTCGAAGTTAAGTTTAATGAAATCAATAATAAATGAGAGTGGGTATACACTTGTTTTTAATGTATTGACTGCGAATATTGAACTGAAGTTCAATGTTCAACTCAAATTAGAAGTCCAAAGTTGTTAAAAATTTCACAAATACCAAACATTCACTGGGCATATTAAATACATTAATTTAAAAAAAAATGTTAAACAATTTTAAAACGACCCATCGATGGGTCGCAGCTGGAAAAACTTGAGCACGACCCACCGATGAGTCGTATGGGGAGCAACATATTTTAAGAAGCTTTACAGAGCATGTGGCCCTCGACGAAACACAAGGGCATGGAGGCAACAAAGGCGGTATTTGGCTGGCTAGTAGCGAAGGAGGCCAAGCTGTGGCCGCTTCTTCCAGGTGAACTTTGTACCCAGAGAAGGTACGCGAGAAACAAAGGCGTGCTGCTTCATTTTTGCTCTGCCTCGTCCTTTCGAATTTACGGTCCTACGGCAGGGCAGAGAGAGAGAGAGGGAGAAAGACGGAAGTGTGAATATGGCATTCTCATTGAAACAGGCGATTGTGCTCGTAGGCTATTATAGGGTTGAAAATTGATGATATGAATGGGTTAAATGCAGCACAAGTTAGAAGATGTTTCGTAGGCTATGGTTGAAAATTGATGAAAAGAAAAGATTAAAGGCAACAGAAGATGTTTCGTAGGCTAGGGGTGAAAATTGATGATAAGAGATTAAATGTTACACCTGAGATTTTTCGTAAGCTATGGTTGAAAATTGATGAAAAGAAAAGATTAAAGGCAACAGAAGATGTTTCGTAGGCTAAGGTTGAAAATTGATGATAAGAGATCAAATGTTACACCTGAGATTTTTCGTAAGATATGGTTGAAAATTGATGAAAAGGAGAGATTAAATACAGCACAAGTCGGAAGGTGCTCTGATTGAGCTCAGCCAGAGCTGCTTGGGACGAAAAGGTTGACCGCTGTTGCCTCCAGGCGTTGATGTCACCACAGCTGTGCTGCTCGTGCAGGCAATGAACGGACTTTGGCTTGTTTGGTGCAGGTCTGTGGAGTATGGTGCACAGTGGCACTTGTGGGTGGGACTATAGTGCAGTGGTGCGCATGTGACTTGTGGGTTTTATGGGGGACTATGGTGCGTAGTGGCACTATGGTGCAGTTGTGCGCTTGTGACATGTGGGTTTTATGGGGGACTATGGTGCGTAGTGGCACTATGGTGCAGTAGTGCGCTTGTGACTTGTGGGTTTTATGGGGGACTATGGTGCATGGTGTGACTATGGTGCAGTGGTGCGCATGTGACTTGTGGGTTTTATGGAGGACTATGGTGCATGGTGTGACTATGGTGCAGTGGTGCGCATGTGACTTGTGGGTTTTATGGAGGACTATGGTGCGTAGTGGCACTGTGGTGCGGTTGTGCGCTTGTGACTTGTGGGTTTTATGGGGACAATGGTGCGTGGTGTGACTTGTGAGTGGATATTTATACGTTCCCTGATTTATTAAAATAGTGTTGGATTATCTTTGTTCGAAAAGGATAAATAATTTGATCTGTGGGTTATATTATGGGATCACCATGAGCAGTAAAGTAAATGATGGCAGCTAGCACGCATTAATTAGGAAGGGAATAGCAATCCTTGTATTCACAGTAAAAGCAATATTTTAGGGGTTTATCATTGCAAGTTTAAATCCTCGAACATTTAAGTATCTTCAAAAATTCTCTATCGAAATACATGATGGCAATCTCAATTTAACATAGAAAAACATCTCAAACAGTGTTGCTAATTACATGTAGTATTGAGCTACTCTGGACTGATGTTTTAAGTGCGTGATAATTTCTTTCTCAGTGCTCTTCACGAAATGAGTAACCCCTAAATTAAATAGAACATAGACATCATCCACTTGAAATATCAGTAAATTTTAGATTCATGAATGTTTATACGGTGATGTGCATGAATTCCGGAGCCTCAAGTTCTGCACTCCAGGTTTTCATTCATAGCCGAAAAAGTCTACTTCATTTTTTTTTTAAATCCGCATCAATTATACTAGATTCCGGTCGCAGGCAAAAAATCATGCTCCATTTTTTTTTTAAATCCACATCAATTAGACTAGATTCCGGTCGCAGTAAAAAAATATACATTTTTTGGAAAGTTCATATCAATTAGACCAGATTCCGGACGCAGCCAAAAAATAGGCTTCATTATTTTTTGGAAATCCACATCAATAAGACTAGATTCCGGTGATGGCCGA
>JACJUY010004042.1:24953-35939 GCA_014220935.1 Platorchestia sp. MABIK | reverse complement strand
GGTACAACTGAATCGTAGTGCATGACTCAAAGTTGTGGGTACAACTGAATCGTAGTGCATGACTCAAAGTTGTGGGTAGAACTAGACAACTCGGACACCACAAACCGCATCGCTGCGTAACTGCGCAAGGGACAAGTTGAGAGTGTCCTCCAACAGTCGCTGCTTGCAGGCACGAGCAACTGCAGCGCTACGTTGCAGTGTGCGATTACGCCGGTCTCTATGGGTTCTTGTACAGAGATATGCACGTATGCACGTTTGTGGGCATGCACTGTCAATACCTAGAGGAGTTTTGACGATGGAGACTTAATTACTATACTTGTACAGAGATATGTACGTATGTATGTGGGCATAGACTGTAAATACCTAGAGTAGTTTGATGATAAAGGCTTTAACTGTAGAGTGAGATTTTAACACGTTAACTGCGAAGGGTTAAACTGAAGTTCAATATTCAATTCAAATTTAAAGTCAACTGAAGTTAACAATTTTGAAAATGGCAAACATTAACTGGATTGTGTTTTCATTTAACTTTGATTAAGTATTTATAAAAATTTACTTAGTGACCGGAGGTCGGTTTGCAGCATTATGAAAATCCCCTCAGCGACCTCCGGTGGGTCTCTTCAGAGGAAACGGGTTAAAACAAATTAGAGATTGTGCTTTCAGAAATGTCATTATCTAGAGTAGTTCCGACGATGGAGGCTTAGAGTGAGATTTTACTTGAAAAGAGGTGTATACTTCTGCGGTCACAGTGACCTTTTTTTGGCAGTTTCAACGATCAAGACTCCAAATGAAATTTTAAGCCAGATTAGAAATTAAATTATGTTCTCAGGTCTCGTAGGCGTTGAGATCTACAAGCTTTGGATTTTCCTTGTCTGTTACGCATTGATTATTTTCAAACTAGAAGGGAGGAGACGTTGAACCTGTTTATTCGGTAGTTAGTAGCGGCAAAAATGGGGGTAAATTAGGGCTCGAAGAGGAAAATATCGGCTACCAGGTGGCTTTATTGGGCTAGCCTCATATAAGACTAGCTGTAGATTTTCTTACGCAATCAGACAACGCACAAAATGCAGCAATGTCGGAAATTTAAAGCTCAGTTCTCGAAAGGTCTAACGTAACTCCTTGAACTGTGTTTCGAAATGACTAGTGTATCGAAATGACCTTGTATGTGAATGACTAATGTATCGAAATGACCTTGTGTGTAAATGACTGATGTAAGGGGTTACGATTGACCCCTTGAACTATATATCGAAATGACTAATGTAAAGGACCCTTTTAACTGTTTACTGAAATGACAAACGTAAGGAAACCCTTGAACTGCTTTACGCAGTGGAGGGTAGCCGAAACAAACCTCGATCCAGAACATTCCGGTTCTGAAATGTGTTGCACGGAAGCCAGGGGAGGGCGGGCAGAACACGAACACCTGCCCAACACTCGCTGCTGGGGCCGACGTACCAGTTTTTGATAGGACGCCGACGCAGCGGGAGGCAGCGGCCAGATTCCTGGCCTGACCAAAGTCCAACAGCTCGCCCTCCCTCGTGAGGGTGCCCGCTCGTGCCGCGCTAGCTCCGTGCTCCGCCCCCTCGCGTTTGTCTAGCTGCCCGTCTGTCGCTTTTTACATTCGTGCTAAGGAACTCGGGAAATATTGTTAGGTGATTTCCAGTAACGTTGATGCGTGGAAACCATAGCAATGGGTTGGCTGCTCGCCTGTCGTTTTTTTAGATTCTTCGGAAGGAACGCGTGTAAATGAATATTAGAAAAAGTGTGTAAACGAATATTGGGAATGATTTTCAGGTGGTTTCCAGTAAATTTGATACGCGGAGGACGTAGCAATGGCTTTTGAAATGTTTCATATTAAAAAAAATGTAAGCAATTATATTCGTCCTAAGGAACGTGTGAAAATGGAGCTAGGGAAAATTTTCAGGGGGTTTCCAACAACGTTTGTAGGTACATGGTAACCCTATTAATGAGTTTTGAAATATCTCAACGTAAAAAAAGAAAGAATGAAAGCAAGAAAACAGTTTATTTTTACTTAAGTTGGAATAAATGCTACAGATAACATTGGTTTTGACATATCCGTGTAAAATCCTTAGTTGGTAAAGATATATGCGTTTCATATTAGCCATGTCAGTGGTACTTACAATTGACTAAACCTGGAGACTTTTTTTTGCAATCGGTTTACCTTGTCGTAACGACTTGCCTCACCGAGAAAGGAAATTTCAAGTTAAATCGACATAGAGTTTCCGCAGCAGCCTTTCTGATACGGTGGTATAAATTGGTTGAAAATGCGGCCTTTTGACAATAATTCCTATTGAAGGATGAAAATATCACTGAATGAGGATGTAGAAATCAAGGTTTCATAAATAAAGCAAAAAACAGAAGTGTGGGTTACACGATGTCCATCCGTCATTCATAGGGTCAGAGAGTATTGTGTGCCATCAAAGAACAGCATATGCACAAGAATAGATTAAGAAAGCTATCATAGGCATTGAATATTATTAAGTTCTTTGTTCAAATTTCATCTTCAGTTGGGATGTTGGTACCTGCGGTGTTATGTTATTGTATGCTTAACATACAATAACATAACATCAGGAACTTGATCCATAACATTGCAGAGTGATGTAGCATATTTTTATAGGCTATGATAATGAATGTACATTTTTGTTTAGTTTTCTCCACTGCGTAAGGCAGGGTAGGAGAAAGCGTGCTCCAAGTCTGCACTCAACCACGCCCAACCAGTTACATGGGGATACAACTGCTGTATCTCTGAGAATTATCGCTCCCAAGAGAAAGACGTGAGGTTCCGAGCTGAAGGTTAGCGATAGGCCTTCATTCTGTTCAAATAGAATAGTTTTTATTTGTTTTTTGTAGGCCATCGTTTTTGATTCACGACAATCCCGTTTCTCAGCACCTACTACTTCCTCCCTCAACTTTTATCTTGTTTACAAGGAACGTGTAAAGCCAAAGTTAGGACATTAACACTTGACCTCAACGTGTGCCACCGGTGGTCCCGAAGGGGATTTCCATAATGCTCCTGACCGACTAATACACAAACTCAATTTTCATAAATAATTAAAGCTAAATGAAGGCACGATCCAATTAATGTTTGTTATTTTCAAAATTGCTTACGACAACTGATTTGAAAATTAAGTCGAATATTGAACTTCAGTTTGACCCAATGGCAGTCAGCCTATTGACACTCGTTTTTATTTTTCAAATTTAAGCCTGTGACGCATCACCTCGCACATCATGTCTCGTCTAGACGAAAAACCCAACGGCTAAAGACAAAGAAATTTACTCGGATAAAAACCCCTTTATTATTATGGAACGACACACAAATCCTTACACGAAGCTTTTCCAGATAAGCCCGCCACCAATGCAACACATTAGTTCACCCACTTCTAACTTTCGAAATAATGCACCTATCGACTTCAAATTGCTCTCAAACGGAAGAACATTTTAATCTTTCGTTTGAGAGTAATTTAAGTCGATGGGTACATTATTTCGAAAGTTAAGTGGGTGAAATTATGTGTTGCATTAGTGGCGGGGCATATCTGGAAAAGATCCCCTTACGTTACTACGTATGCATAAAATCCTCTCGAGTGCTCGGACGTTGGAACTTGTAACTTGCATGAGGGAGTGTATTGCTACAGGCACTCCTTTGCGTCATCTCGAGTAGGCACTCGGACGTTGGAACTTGCACCTTGCATGAGGGAGCGTATCGTTACAGGCACTCCTTTACGGCGCATGCGCATTATGAGGCGAGACGACGCGACGCCTACAGGAAGAGGTGGGCGAGCTTCACGCGCCGCTAGCGTGACCCGCACGTGCGCCATGTCAATGTCTGCAGCTGCTGAGGCCGAGTGTCCTACTTCTGGTGGGACTGGTCGCGTAACGCTTCATGGATGCAGGGTAGATGTGAGGGACAACGTAGTAATAAGTTGAATTTGTTAAGAAAATTAAAGAAAGAGAAAAGCCGTTTATTAAAAAATATGATTTGTACAACGTGTGCAATGTCAATGTCTGCATCTGCTTCGGCTGAGTGTCCTACTTCTGGTGGGGCTGGTCGCGTAACGCTTCTTGGATGCAGGGTAGATGGAAAGGGAAATGTAGTGACGCTGCTATAGTGGTCACCGTGGCCGAGTGGTTGAGAGCGCGCCTTCCGAAAAGGTGTCGGCAGTTCGAATCCCGGCGCTGCGCGGTGATTTCTCCCCGTTGGGTAAAGGAAGAACTCAGCCACAATTCCCCTCTCTACCCAGGTGTCGGAAATGGGTACCGGCTTGACTGGGGTAATCGTCAATGCCTCCTGGTGTTAGCTATAAGGTATTTGAAACACCAATGCACAAGATGAAATGTATCAGGCTTGATTGATTGGAGTAAAACATCTTTTATAGCGTGAGGTCTACCAGAGGAGATCTACCTCTAGCTAGTACCACAGCGTGAGGTTAGATTAGGTTGCTTATGGATATTACTTATTTCTATACATATAACTTAGCGATAAACATTCAATTTGCATATCTCAAACTGCACCTGGGTAGGCGATATATGGCGGTAGACCTCACGCTATAGTAGCACCAACGAAGTAATGAAGCTCACTGCTTACATGTATTGAAGATACTTGAGAAGCTTAGCCCGAGTATGCCCTGTACGTCTGGTAGGACTGGTCACATGACACTTGATTAACACGTTGACTGCGATGGGTTAAACTGAAGTTCAATATTCAATTTCAATTTAAAGTCAAAAGTCGTTAGCAATTTTATAAATCCCAAACATTATCTGGATTCATTAAAAAACCTAAATTTCAAAATATTGTTGAATTTTTTTCAAAAGACCCATTGATGGGTTGTATCGCAAGCAACGCATTTACGGAGGGTAGTTGTGGAAAAAAATTAAAGTATTGAAGTTTACTGCTTCACTTACATGCATTTAAGATGCTTGTATAATTGTAATTACGTATATTATCAAATCTAGATAAAGCAACATTAGGAATACATTGCCCTCAATCATTGTTTATACATTCATTGCCCTCAATCATATAATCAATAACAACAAATTGGATTTTAAAAATTACTCTTTATTGAAAGGAAACGGAGTAAGTAAAGGAAAAGTAGGAATTTCACTTAGATGTATTGCAGATGCTTGAGCGAGAGGCGACACTAAATCGGTCGAACACGCATAAGAAATTCACCGACGTCTCAGAAAAAATTCTAGTGGATTGTGAAATAATGAGTTGTTTACGGTCAGGCAAAATTTGTTTTAATGCTTGAACTTTTCTCATACTTAATTAGCGGAAGGCAGTATAAATCAAGGCGACTGGCTCTCGAATTATAAAATGCCTCAATTAACTTAAAAATAGCAGAAAAAATTAAAAAAAAGTCTACGGATGATCGACCCCTACTTTCATTATACATGCTGACCAAATTTACGCCCAACAGGAAAAGAAAATTAAGAACCCAAGCATTGCAGGACACCAAAGAGTGAGGATAGGCCTTAATTTCATTAAAATTCTAGGAAGTATTGGCTGAAATCTGTCACTATTGAGCACGTCAGCTACGAAGAGGTGCTTGGCTCTAAAGCATCAGTTCCCAACTCATTTTTTGCCAGAACCCCTACAGAAATTGCATTCAAACATCGCATCCCCTAAAATAAAAATGCCACCATATAGCCGATCCCCTATTATTTACCTGAAATTTTCTCGCACCCTCTGGCAAATGGTCTCGCATCCCCTGGAGGTTGGGAACCCCTTGCTCTAGAGCAGTGGTTCTTAACCTTTTTTCGCCAATTTCCCATTTTTTAGTGAGCCAGCTTTCCATTCCCCACCGGAGGATCAGCGAAGAATGGAGCATTCCCCACCACAGTAACTCCCTTTTACTTATCTGTGACATTCCTAACCCAGCAGTGTTGTCACTTTTACCCAAACATGACATACAATACCTCATAATGGTTGTTTGTATGGTTAAAACAAACTAAATGATTGCGATTTGGTGTATAAGCCAAAATTTGGATGAAATGCATTAGATTTTGAAGTTCAATCGATTTGTGGGAGATGGAAACAAATGCACGAAATTCCCCACCTGGCAACTCCGCCGTTCCCCACCAGTGGGGAATTCCCCACAGGTTAAGAACCGCTGCTCTAGAGGGGTGTCAAATATTCCTTACTAACTACAATTCGAATAACTTAAGCAAGCACAAACAATTTTGACAAGAAACAATTTTAAAAAATCATTACCTAGAACTCTCTAAATGTACAAAATGAGAAATACCTTTTTGTGGTCGTCCTGTGACTTCTAGAGCACCCCATGTAAACCTTATTCTACAGTTAGAATTTTATTCAATCTAGAACACTTAATCCTTATCACTGAATCGTGTTCGCCTAGTGAAAATTTACTTCTCCGTGTACAATTTTATATTATCTAGAACACATAAACTTCATTGAATTGCGTTCGCCAAAGGGAAACCTTATGTTATTTTTACAATTACATTAAGTATTATACGTTTATACTTCGTAAATGAAAATTATGGCGCTTATACAATTACATTAAGTCTTTTATCTGGTTTGTACTTCGTAAATTTATGTGTAGTATTCGCCAAACTTTAGGACGAATACTTTGCGTAAGAGGACGAATGCTTGGCATGAGTCACCAGTCTTGGGACTGAATTATGATACGAGTGAAGAGCAGGTGAGAGTGCCCTCTCTCTCCTTCAATTACAGTGCAAATAAAAAGTTGGCAAGCAGCGACCGAAGGTCAAGATTTATGTTGTTTTCCTGGGATCAATCGGGTTGCTGGTATGAAAATCCGATGGATTTGTTCACGCGAAATGATTAAACTTTGCTAGGAATTGATTTGTTGACGCGAAATGATTAAAACTTACTAGGAATGTGTTTGTTCAAGTGAAGGAACTAAACGTCGCAAGGAATTTTTTTCTTGTTTGTCGTAGATTCGCAGTACCATGGGTAGGTCAATTTGCTAAGTTCTATAGCAGCGGTCAAAGAACACTAATATGAGTGGAAAAATGAAACGTCGAGCTTTATTATCTTAACGTTGAAAGCATAGAGGGGAAATTCTGCGGGCTTTTAAACTAGGTGTACATTTTGTGTAGGCGTGCATTTCGTTATGTATGTGTAGTATGTGTAGAACTAATTCAATTTCAGTGTCATTTTATAAAGATCATTATACATATGTAGCGCACATAATTTTACAATTAAAATAAAGATATTTTTGTTAAAAAAGTTGGCAGAAATCATATAATGCGCTGGTATCTCGAATGCCTAAAAATTACTGTTATCATTCATTGGCGGTTCTCCCCTGTCAACTGAAGACCCATTTCATATACCTCAAATACCTAGGTCGAATGAGGAATTGAGGAATATTTCTTCCTTTCCGAACTAGAAAAAATATCGCATTATGGGTGTGCTCGAGCTCCGAAAGGCCACACGAAAAGCAAGAGCTTTGAACCACTACGGAGTTTATCTTTAAGCAATAGTAATATGTTCCAACCAACATGAAAGAAAGAAAAGATGTTTTATTCCAATCAAGTCTGATGCACATCATCTTGCACACTGATTTTTCAAATGCCCTATTTCAAATGCCTAATTGCAACTGTATATACATAAGCGTGACCTGAAATAAGCGACATAAAAAATGATCCATAGAAATAAGAGATATTTTCCAGATAAGCCCCGCCACTAATGCAACCCATAAGTTCATTCACTTTTAACTTTCGAAATAATGTACCTATCACCTTCAAATTTCTCTCAAACAAAAGATCAAAATATTCTTTTGTTTGAGAGTAATTTGAAGTCAATAGGTGCATTATTTTGAAAGTTATAAGTGGGTCAACTTATGTGTTCCATTGGTGACGGGGCTAATCTGGAAAAGATCCAAAATCAAGTAGCAGCTGTTCTTGGGCATCAAGATTGATATATAAAAGACAATTCTTCCCAACTGAGTTTTGAATTTTTTGGCGTGACTCTCTCACTGCTCGGTCAGTGGAACTAGTTAGAGAGAGGAATAATTATCAAAAAGTAGAACTTAAGAATTGAATTAAAAATATCGAAATGAGCATTTTACTCAATTAAAGAACTTTAGATTATGTATATTCAATGAAAACTTTATTTATATCATTCTATTTGGAGAGGAAACATTCATACCTATAAACCAAATAAATCATAGCTTTATTCATACGTAACTTGAACATGAAGTTGAGGGCCGACTGTGTCGAGGCCTGTGTAAGTATATATTAAACATCAAATATGCCCGTGTGGATATTCTAATTCAAGCTCTGAAAACATGTTGTCTCGCCTACCCGCTTTTGCGGCGAGAAACTTCCAGAACTAACTGGCACAGAAAACATAGTCTTTAGCTGACACCCAGAAAGGGCCAGTACACGCTGCAAATAACAAACTTATGACAAGAAAGGCAATAGGATAGAAATGCTCACCTCGACACAACGTTTTAACGTTTTCGAAGATCATGTTCCGGTGAACATCTCTTCACAAAAAGCCGGCTGTCAAGGATTAAACGTCCCTGAAGCGGGACCGGTATAGCTCAGAGCACATTGGAGTCATGCGCCCCGGACCACTTCTCGTTGTCATCTGAGGAAGCAACCCGCGAAGGTCCCTCCTCAACTTCGCTCGGATCCGTAGCTGAGGCTTCGGATTCGCTCGTAAAGATAAACGAACATTTTAAGCATGTCCAAGATTATCAAGGTCGCCAGGAAAGTGAAGCACTCCCACCTTTGCCCCGCTTGTCATAAATAATCAGCGTTCTTACCTTTTAGGCCAGTTTATTATAAAAGCTGACCTAGTCCATAAATATGCAAGATATGGGTTGTCTTGCACGGGACTCTGGTAAGGAGCAAGGCTGGATTTGCGACAATGTATCAGTGGGAATATCATTCCTCATTATTGTATGAATATTTGAATTTTCCAATGACAACTTTTTTTTTTAATGCTGTGAGGAACGTGTATTTCGCTTGTGACTTTGAGTTAATAAATTAAAAATCTCGGAGTCGGTGAAGAACACATTGACGGATTGTTTACGTCTTTGTCCGTAGGGAGCTGATTCATTCAGATTGAGCTTATCTACGTTTGCTTGCGAAAGTGTGTGTAAAGGAGCCTAATATAAATTCATCATGTCTCATTGGTTTCACCGAAATCCGCTAAAAGCTACTGGCGATGTGAAGTTTGATATGAAGATGGTTGCATCTGATAGCCAAGCTTTGAAAATATGCAGGTATGATCAATAAGGTTGGTTGAGGTACGCACCATTTGAAGGGAGTTGAGAGGTATTATTTTTTACTGAAAATCTTAGGTTGGACAAATCGTATTAACTGGAAATGTTCCTTGAACTATTTTATATTGTAGTCTGATATAAATAAATCTGAAAATAGAAACTACAAGCTTAATCTTCATAACCTGAATTTAAATGAACTGAATAAAAAGATATTTCATTCCTAAGTTGAAGTCATAGGAATCAATGAACCTGATTTGAATGCATAAAATATTTATTATGCATTCTATCATTGCAGTGGACTAATTTGTCCTTATAGGCCAGCAGGCTATTTCATCAAATATGGAGAAACTCATTCATATCATTACTTAAATGAATGTCAGTAAAATCATGTTATTTTTTGTTGTCAGATGTCAATGGGATTGAAGACATGAAAAGTACAGTCTCATATAACTAATGACATGCATTTCTTATTGAATATTGGTATTAATTTTTCTACAGCATAAAATGAAATAGGCCTAGTATAGAGTGGCCATCACTCAACTTCTTCAATTTTCATATCTAGAATGCTCATAATAAAAATATAAGTGCATAAACTACTTAAACGTTGAAATACTAGGTCATGAAAAAATTTGAACAGCATATGATTTCTGCCAACAATAAAGGTTTCTTGTTTCTTTTGGCCTTATTAGGTATGTTCCTAGAACATAGTGAAGCATTTTGTTTTTGAATACAAGGATTTACTTCATACTTACTGCACATAGCATTGGTATTACTAGACTATCCATAATTTTTATATATTCTACATATTTATCAATGAGAAAAAGAAATCTATCTTGTTAGACTAAGCATTTGGCTGGGATATCATGCAGAAATGGCTGGATTTTTTTTGTTTATTGTAGCTTAAGGATGACCTTTTTAATAGGAATGGTTTTCTTGCCCATAACAAATCATTCGCATTCAAATGTTTACCACTGTTTATTTTGTATTTCAGTGACCTTAAACAGTCAAGGAAGCGATTGATGGAGCTACTGCCTGATGCTAACCATGAGATCAACGTTGTGGAGCCTGCCCTGACATTGTATCTGGCTCTGCTGCGAGGCCTCATTCACGCTCCAGACTCTACTGACTGGTCCAAGCTGAGACATGCCCTGAGGTTTCGATGGAGCCACTCTGTCCTTGGTAACCCACCAGAGTATGTACATTTTCTACCACAGTTTTATCTCGGTATCATTATTGTAATGTTTCCAATAGGTTGACCCTGTATCATTATCATGTTTCCAATAACTAAGTCAACCCTGTATTATTGTTTTGTTTCCAATAGTTTGATCATGTATCATTAATGTTGTGTTTCCAATAGGTTGACCTTGTATCATTGATTGTTATGTTTCCAATAGGTCGATTTTTGGGGAATCTCACGCGTAAGATAAAAAGGAGAACCAATATAAAAATGAATATTTTAATTATATTTTGGCAAACGTTTTGGAATGTTGTCATTCCATCTTCAGTGCTGAAAGGTACAAGAAGTTCAAAATTAGAAAATACAGAAAAAATCTAAAAAATATCATTGATTGATTAGGAACTAATGTGTCTGTGTTGTTAACATTCATATTAACCCTAAATCAACCACAGTCCTCTCTGAAGGACATTAGAAAGTCACTAACATTGAGCTTATGTTCTGAATGTTTGGATGAAAAGTTCACATTTACTGTGTTTTGTTTATGATGATTTAAGAGAAATTAATTTCCGTAGTATTTTT
>JACJUY010004042.1:0-14073 GCA_014220935.1 Platorchestia sp. MABIK | reverse complement strand
TTCTATTCTTAAAAGGGCCTTCCTCCCTTGGGGACACTTCTATTGTGTTACGGAGGCCTAACTAATTTAAAATCTAGTCTGTCATTGTCAGCTGCGGTGTCGTCCATAATGACATGACTTCTGTTCATTTTTCTTGCCCTCCCTAATGACGGTGAGTGACCTGGATTTTTCGTAACCTTCAACGAAGTAAACTTCGTATTTTTTGTGTGTTATATGTATGTACGTACATGACGGTCGTTTTACATCATTACAAGTTTGTTGAGTAGCTTTCTGTGGAACCAGTTTGACTGTCCCATCTGTTGAATTTTTTATATTTTCTGCTATCTTCATGCTGACTACTTCATAAAAACATCAATTTTATGCCTTTGCCGTAATTTGGGGGGAACTGCAATTGTTCAAACGGTGCAGTCTAACTGTAAGTGCAGTTAATGAGTTATGGTACATCTATTTTATTGAAGGTTTTTAAAATATTTGAGGCTTGTACTAGTAATTCGCTATTGAAGTTTAAAATGTGTTTCCCATATTTTATTGGTTTTTTATTTTTCTAATGTTCAGTGGTTTCAACGAATGATGCATTTTAAGCTCACCTATTTAATTCATTAAATTTTTAATTAAACGAAAAATAATTTTTTCAAATCGAGTGGTGAGCGAAAAGAACTGGTGTTCATTATAATTGAATTAATACCACATCATTTGACATGCGCTTGCGATTATAGTATTTTTGCCCGTCAACTTTTTCTTGAAAGAAGAGACTATTTCAATACTGGGATGGAAGAGCAACTGCAGCGCAATTTTCACTTCGCTCCGTAATGCAGCTACAGAAAATGCTTTCAAGCTTTTGGTAATAGATTAGCTCGCATTTTCCCGAGCAGAGAGATATGCCTTTTGCGATATTCCTGATGCAGCAATACTTCAAGGGGACCGGTGGGGTTTCTGTCATATTCTCGGGGAACTAGTGCTAGCTGGACTGATGTGTTCCAAAGTTGTCGTGTTTTTCTTTTCAATATAATAACGCTTCACTTTTTAGTCTTTGGAGATGCGTGCTCTATTATCAGGCGTTATAGGGTAGAGTGAGCGAATAGTGAGAATTGCTTGCTCGCGCGGTACCAGCCACGGTAGGTTCAGCTGTCGTTTGCTCAGTTATCATCAGCTGTGCGAGACTGTGATTCCGGCGGTTAAATAAGATGACAATAGCACTTACCGTTGACTAAAGGTCTTATACAGTTTTCCTAGCAAATCCTTCTTGGGTGGTGAATATTTAAAACGAGTTGTTTTTAACTTAAGACCTTGTAGAACAATAACAAGGGTGACGCGACGCTGGTTGTTTCCATGTGCTTTTCGTTCACACTTCAACGGGCAGGTGTACACTAAAGTTTAGTGCTTTAAAATTATCTCCATTGATTTTTTTGTCACAAACAAAGAAATGTTTTTTTTTCAAGTTTTTTTTTTGAGGAATAGACTGATATTGCCGTTGAGGAAGTTGTCATTTCCAACTCTATGTTCTAGAGCGTAGCCATATTACCCGCATTCTTTTGTGTATTAACTAAAAATTTTTTATGTCGAATAGTGAAGTATGCCAAAAATGTATTCCTACTCTATTATTTATTATAACAGCATATGCTCATCATTATTTAGAATATGTCAACAAATTCTGTGGCATGGTTTAATCGTGATTTTATACCTATTCCTTTCCTTGTCAATTGTGCAATCATTAACTTTGGGAAGTCTCGTAGTGTAACGTGTGAGATTATCTGTACTTTTATTGTTGAAGCTCAGCTGATTATATGTTGTTATAGTTAGTCTCGGTGTAGATCAATTTATATTCAGTGTGTGCTAGTTAACACTTTGACTGCGGCAACTAAATATTAAGTTCAACACCAAATTCAAATTTAAAGTCAATTGTAGTAAACTATTTTGAAAATTTCGAACCTGAACTAGATCGTACCTTCTTTTAGCTTTGATCAGGTATATGTGAAAATTGAGTTTGTGACTACTAGTCGGTCAGCAGCATAATGAAAATTACCTCCGTGTACCACCGGTGGCCCACGTCGCAGTCAAAGAGTTAATTTACTCCTACTTATATTTCTTATATGGTAAATTTTTCTTGTGTTTATAGGGTTTTTGATGCTGTTATTGGATAGCACAGAGTTTTTTGTATAGCAATTGTTGCACTTATCAGTTAAGGTAGATTTGCAAAGCTTCACGTAATCTTATTGCAGTTATATGCGCCATCAATATTGAACGCTGTGGACGGATTAAGTCTGATGTGATGACAATGGTCCATTTTTCTAATAGTTGGCTTTAGAGCTGCTCGGAGCCACAATGTTGGCTGGCGGTCACAAAGAAGTTCAGCAAATTCGAAAAGCTGGCGCATTTTTTAGATTGCTTTAAATATGGATTTGCAAATTTCATTTTTGGTTGTATCTAAACCAAGGCAATGTAGAAAATTTATTCACAACTCTTAACATACTTAAATGCTTTATCAGTGTGCGAGCATGTTATTTGAATAATTTTATATTTGTTTACTACGAAGTCAACTGTCATTGCCTGCACACTCAGTTTCCATACATTTTCAACGATGTTTCAACTAGATTAAAAAAAATTTTTACTCAGACGCAGAGCCGAAAGTTCTCAATCTGCTCGTGCGCTCGAACATAATCTGAACAGTGCGCAGTGGTACTAATCATTTCAATAGCTTAACTAACCGAACTTCCAACTTCCAGTTTATCCGAAAATTGAATTTTCAGTTCAACTTCAAACCTTGAGACACTCAAATATCCACGTGACAGAGTGAGTACAAAAGATTATGTATAAATGACACCGGCTGTGCGGTGTGAACAGTAGAGTCAGAACTTAAATATAATTTAAACAATAATTCAAACTTCATTATCTTGAACAAGTTTATTTTCTTTCATGATCTACGTATCACCCAGTTATGGGTCAATGAAACTAAAGTTGAGTGTGAAAAACAATGCTGGTAAATTGAAAAGGGTCGGTTATAACTAAAATTTATGAAGTGGTTAAAATCTGTGATTACCTTTAGAGAAATCCACATTTGTGGTTCTATATATCTGATAAGTATTGTTCTATTACATTTGTCATCGCACTTGTGATGTATTAAAAGTACTGAATCCCATTCTATTTCAATCCACGGACGTTCTGTGCTCGTATTGGCAGAAGCCACCATGCTTGAGGAATGAATTTCTTACTTTAACAGCTGAATGGTTTGCTACTAGAGAAAATTTTCAATGCACATTTGAAACAATACTTTAACACGAGTTCTGCAACGTGATTAGATTAGATTATTAGTTAGTTTAAGCCTCCCTATCCTCAACAAATGAGATTCAAAGAGAGGAAGGAAGAAGGCACCATTTAGTATGGAGTTAAGGGAACGTGGAATCTATGCAGAAACGGCACAGAAACAGTAAGTTGAGAAAGAAGTTCATGAAATAAGATGAAAGTTGTAAAAAAAGAGGTGGTGAAAAACAGGACAGCAGTGAACCGAAAAAAAGGTGGTCCTTAACACATTCTCAGCTCAGGCCCTCACATTTTCCCCCTGGGAACGCTAATTCTCATAGATACAATAGTTGTATCCCCCTGAGGGGTCTGCCACGTGAGCACACACACGTTTACACTGTACATTTTATACAAAGGTAAATAAACTGGAATCGCGTAGTTTTACAAGTACGAATTATGTCTTGCGTTACCCGACTCGGTACTGGAGATCTTAAATAAAATTTGCAAGACTCACTTGACTAAATGTAATCAGAACCTGTTTGTTGTGCTTTAATTCTAGCCTGATCTCTGGTAAGTTCCTCAGCAGAGGAGGGTTCTCGAGGAGACAGGTCCTCGTTGAGCTTCCCTTCCTTGAAGTCCTGTATGATTTTGTTGGTGTAAACCGCGTGGAACAAGTCCTGAGGTGTGAACTCTGGCTCTTCTATGTCCGGCACACGGTACGACACGTACGGCTTCAGCTGCGACGCAAAGAAGAAAAGGAAAATTATAATCTAGTGCAGGGGTTCCCAACCTTTTTTTTCGCCCCACACATCTAAAGAAATTTAATTTGAACCTTCTCACCCCATGAAATAAGAATGCTAACATATAGCCAATATCGTATAATTTACCTGGACTTTACCAGCGCCCTCTGGAATAAAGTCGCGCACCCCCAGGGGATGAGAGCACCCTGGGTTGGGAACCCCTGAGATAGTGCAAGACTTCCTTCCTACATAAAACGGGATCCCAAGAGAGCGAAAACAAAAGGACCATTTGGTATGACTCTGGAAAACGAGGAATCTGGGCACAGGGTTTATTCCTACACAAGATTCCCAGCTTTTAGAAACGGCTATTTCAAAATGAAGAGGGAGATGAAATAAAGATTTTAATATAGAAAGAAACTTAGTAGGCGCAAAAGCTATGTCTTCCGAAGGCCTGTTCATAACTACGGTTAGACGAAAATAACAAAAAATGAATAAATTAAGTGAAAGGAGCTTTTCTGCAAATATTCAAGATGAAACCAGGCATGTAGAAAAATGGGTTATATTCATGGACGTTCATATCGCGCCAGCGCAGGATTTTATTGATGTAAATCGGCATCCTTGTACAGGGTGCTCGCTAATATGTAGCCGATTTTAAAAAAAACTGCAGTTGTAAAAAATTAGTGCTAGAAGGTTAAAATCGATTTAATTGAAAAGAGCACGATTTAAAGTTTTATTTTATTTCAATAATTTTTTATTTGGCATACCTTTTAAATAAATGCTACATTCATCACTAAAAATTTTATTATTCAACAATATTGGATCTAAACTGTTTTTGTTTGTATTCTGTGGCAAAGAAAAATAACCCAAGATCTTCATCGTGCGATGAAATTTCTTGATGACATTTCATTTAATATGGTTTTAAATATTGTTTTTTTTTAGGATAAAGTGAACAGTAATTTTCTTTGCCTGTGACTCAGCATACAATTTTCTCACTGATATCGTTTTATCATTGTTAATTAAAAACCCTACCATGTTAATTCTTGTTTCTGTCCATCTTGTGTGCCAATTTGACAAAATTGAAATAAAATAAAATTTGGAATCCTGCTCTTTTCAATAAGACCTATCTCAGCCTTCTAGCACTAATATTCTATAAACTACAGCATTTTAAAGATTAGATTAGATTATTAGTTAGTTTAAGCCTCCCTATCCGCTACAAAGGCGATCCAAAGAGAGGAAGGAGGAAGGCACCATTTAGTATGGAGTTTAGGGAACGTGGAATCTATGCAGAAAGGGCATAGAAACAGTAAGATGAGAAAGAAGTTTATGAAACAAGATCAAAGTTGAAGAAGAAAGTATTAGGTGTTGAAAAAACAGGTCAGCAGTGAACCGAAAAAAGATGGTCCGTAACAGAACAAAAACTTATTTTATTTCAACAAAAAGGAAGCCTACCTAACCTTTAGCTCGGGCCCTCACATAGTCCCCCTGGGAGCGCCTATTCCCATAGATACAATATTTGTATCCCCCTAAGGGGCTACAGCATTTTAAAATCGACTACTTTTTCAGTCGACACCCTGTACTAGTCCCACACAACTGATAGTAGTGACGTCACAGCTCCAACTGAATTTAGCACTGACGAAAATAACAACATCCGATGACAATAATTTAAATTTTAGCATGAATGCACAATTTGTCACATTTCTTTTCTCCAGCATACTACACGGTCGTGAAAAGACCGGCTTATTGGAGACTATGTGCAACAAAGACGGCGTTTGTTTCCACGCGAGAAAACTTGATATGACACAAAAACTCACCTTAAACCCTTCAAGATCAGGCACAATAAGTTCGGGTATCATTTCGGGGATGAACTCTTTTTCGTAAGGTTCGTTGTCCCTCTGAGCCCACCGCGTCCTCTTGATGAGCACTTTACTCCTGGACATGTTGGGGGGCACCTCCCAGTGGGTGGGGAACGGCTCCGTCTCTACGTAGTCCTGGCCGGTCGCCTCGTTGGGCACGTACTCTTGCCCGCCCACCGGCAGATAAGGCTCCCGTACGCCGCGGCCTGCCAAGTGCAAATGTAAGGGCTTACTCTCTCAACTTGTAACATGCGAATCTTATATGCTTGATAAGTGCAAACGCTAGATTTCACTAAAATATGAATCCTATAAGCATTATAAGTGCAAACGTTTGGGCTAACTCTCTCAACTGACCGAGCATACGAATATTACATGCTTGATCATAAGTACAAACGTTAGATCTTACTAGAACAATTATATAATATGAATCCTACAAGCTTGATAAGTGGAAACGCTAGATTTTACTGGAACAATTGTAGAATATGAATCTTCCAAGTTTGATACGTGGGAACGTTAGGGCTTACTCTCTCAACTCTAGCATACAAATCCTAAAAGCATAATAAGTGCAAACGTTGTCAACGAATTGTATCTGAAACAGGACCTACAAGTTGTCATACATCATTGCCATAAGAGTAAGCTGCACCAAACTAGAAATCTCGTAGAAAAATTACTATATGGTTTTTTACACTAAAAAGAAACATATTTAATCGCCCGATACTTACTGCATGAGCGCTCTTGTTTGTATTTCAGGTATTTCATCATGTTCTACCTCTATTAAAAAAACTTTTGATAACAAATTGACATCAATGTCATTCACGAGAGGTTTGAACGAATTAATGGAGTTCCAAACTTATTGTAAGAAATTTTTAAGTTGGCATTCTAATGAAATAGGTTTCTAAGTTTTAATAAATAAGCATATCTCAACAGGTTACAAATATCTGGGTGATCAAGTCTAACTGAATCCAGTACTTCTGCTAACATACATACATACAATATTAGGTCCGGGGCAAGTTCTACAGGTAATCTTTATGTAGAAAAACAGACATCTCTTGCTGTCTTACCCTTGCCACATCACCTAACAGACGCCAAAAATACGTTCAATCAACGATGAACAAAGTACGCACAATTGTTCAGTTTTGGATACACTCACCTTGAGAGAATAATAATCAAGAAACTCGGCTAATGACAACATCGGAAATCATACTGAGAGACAATTATTTTAAAAAAAAGATTGATGGGTGAACGGTAAAGTTAATCGCGCGAAGTCATTTTTCCATCCGCATTTCGTACGCGGTCACTTATCACTACGTGCATGAAATATACAAAAAAAGGCGAAAAAAAGGCGAAAAAAAGTTGATGCGAGGTCATGAATAACACACTTGGTCTGAGAACTGGTCACGATGTAAGACCAAGATCAATTCAGTAATGAATTAATCTTGATGAAACATACTTGGAGGCAAAAGCTGAACTAAAGCATTAATTACTCACTGAATCGCTTCTCAAATTCTGGATATTTGCCCTGCTTGAGCTCCTTGGCGAGTTGCTTGGACGCTCGCATTTCGTAAAGGTTAAATTTGCTGTAGAATTTCTTCGACTGGGCGCACGCAGTGGTGGATATACATCGTACGAATTGGTTTGAAAACATGTTGGCAAATTATAACAACCTCACCTGAAAAAAAAAATCATTTGAAGTTAAAAATATTTCAATTATAAGAGCGATCAAAATTTACTTATTTGAAATAATAAAGGCTTAAACCTCCCTAACCACAACAAAAGTGTTCTTAAGAGAGAAAAGTGTGCACCCATAAAAGCATAGATTTCAAAAGTTTATTTAAACCACAGTAAAGATGCTCCAAAGAGAAGAAGACAACATTTAGGATGTCGTTCAGGGAACGGGGAATCTACCCACAAGGTATGTTCCCACGCACGATTCCCTGCAAATGGAAACAAGTTAAGAAATAAATTTATGAAGCAAGGTAACACTGAAGCAGAAGATAGGAGGAGAAAAACAGGACAGTCATGAACTGAAAAAAGATGTCCGCAAAAAATTGATTGATTTATTATAAGTTACTTTTAGCCTTCCTCACCACAATAAAGATGTTGAAAGAGAGGAAGGATGCAGGCAGCATTAAATAAAGAGTCAAGAGAACGCGGGATCTATGCAGAAGGTGCGAAATAGCAAGTTAACAAGAAAGGCTATGAAACAAGATAAACGTTGAAGAAGAAAGTAGTGGGTGCAGAAAAACAGGACAACATTGAACCAAACAAAGATAGTCTGTAATAAAACAAAAACCATATTTTATTTCAACAAAAACTAAGACCTAATTAACCCAGACCAGATCTCACATTTTCCCCCTGGGAGTGCTAACTCCCATAGATAGAGATTATTAGATTATTAGTTAGTTCAAGCCTCCCTATCCGCCACATAGGCGATCCAATGAGAGGAAGGCACCATTTAGTATGGAGTTAAAGGGAACGCGGAATATATGCAGAAAAGGGCATATAAATAGTTGAGAAAGAAGATTATGAAACAAGATCAAAGTCAAGGAAGAAAGTAGTAGGTGCTGAAAAACAGGACAGCAGTGAACTGAAAAAAGATGGTCCTTAACATAACAAAAACATTTTATTTCAACAAAAAGAAGGCCTACCTAACTCTCAGCTCGGGTTCTTACATTTTCCTCCTGGGAGTGCTAACTCCCATAGATACAAGAGTTGTATCCTCCTGAGGGGAGTTGAGCGTATGTAGGATATCTCCTATGTCATAAAGTAATTAAAATCGTGCCGCCAGGGTACCCCTGAGGATTGCGACGTCCCCAAGACACACCGGGGAGTCCAGACTCCATCAGCGTATCTCCCTGAGGGAATAATAAGGAAAAATAAATATCAAATTCAACAGATGTCATTTCACCCCGCACATTTTATTAACAAAGCTCCACAGGAGTGCGTTATTAGCACAGGTATACACGAGTACATTTGAGTACAGCTACGCAAGAGTAGAGTGCATTTGAGAACAGATATACAAGAATAGAGTACATTTGGGTACAGCTACACAAGAGTAGAGTACATTTGAGCAGCAAAGCTCCACAAGAGTACATTTTACAGACATCAACAACGGAGTAAATTGAGCGTAACAAAAACACCTAAATAGAGCAAGGAGCAGAAGGCACTTGATGCTGACATGTTACCTGCGATACGTGTGTCTTTGAAGCCTTGTTTCGATCGAGATAATTTCCTTTACAGCAGACAATTCAGGAATACATAAGAAATTATTTAGAAAGTTCAAATTTCATCAATAACTTGAAATAATAAAATTATTTTCATTAGCAACGCAATAAAACGATATTCACGTTAACAACATAAAAGTATATAGCATTTTAAATCCAACAATACAAGTAAGAATGCCAGTAACAATCGGCCAACAATAATAGCAAGTAACAATCGGCCAACACTAATAGCAAGTAACAACCGGCCATTTGGAGACAGTAAAATCACTCCACAATTGGTTAATATTATAAAAACATTGACCACTATTTTCGCTTTCTGACACAAGACGAGTATCACAGTTTGACTGCGTTGGTACGATATATTGTAGCATATTTCACTCATGAATTCAAACAGAGCTTATTCTCCTGATGTCATTCCGTCATGAATTCATCTAAAGCTGATTCTCTGGGCGTTATTCAATGATGATTTCATCTGAATTGAACAACTTTGGAACCAAAAGCTAAGCTAAAAACCTATGCATTGAATGAACTTTAAATGTTTATGCTAAATCCTAAATTTTTCCTTAAAGCTTCCAGTTTGCAGAATAATTTAAAGGAAAAACAGTTAAAAATTACCAACAGCAATCTTAATCTGTTGATGTTTTAAAATATTTCAATATATATCAACAAAATGGAGCTTCAATATCTTGTCAGTTTTTAAAATTCAATATTGATGACGAAATTATTTCAAGGCCTGAAGGTGCGCACGCCTACTTTTTATCCAACAAGTTCTGGTGGTCCACGTGGGAACAAACACCTCTAACTTTCAACACACAATAGGTAAATGCATCCACTTCTTTCGAATTCTAAGCTATCTCCCAAGCTCATACCCACAAAAAGAGCACGATTGTTCTAACTCAGACCACGATTCTCTCTCTCATGATTTTGGCAAACTCGGACCTGGCAAGCATGATTCCTTGAACTCAGAGCATGATTCTTTCCCTATGATTTCAAAAAGTTCGCACCTACAAAATGAGCACTATTTTTGAACCCGTCTTTCTCTCCCTATGATTTTGGCAATCTCACACCCACAAAATGAGCACAATTCTGTGAAATCATCTTTCTCTCTTTATGATTTTGATAAGCACAGACCCGGCAAACATGATTCATTGAACTAGGAGCACCATTCTCTCCCTACGCTTAAAACAAGCTCGGATCCAACAAGCTCATACTCGGCAAGCACGATTTATTGAACTCAGAGCATGGAGATCACCGCTGCGCAACGGAAAACTTGCACTCGATCAAGTCCTGAATGCCACAGGAGATGGTGTCCCCTGCCCGCACTGGCCCCACACCAGCGGGGGTGCCGGTGAGCACCACGTCTCCGGGGTGCAGGGTGAAGATCCCCGAGATGTAAGCCAGGAGGGTCGGGATATTGAACACCATCTGGTTTGTGCTGCCTCTTTGCCGATCTTCTCCGTTGACCTGGGCAAGGTAATTCGCTGTTAACACAATGGTTGGATACAGAATATCAGCTCAAATTTGAAGACATGTTGCTGGTTGAATTGGGCAAGATAATTTATCATTAAGAACACAATGGTTGAATACAAAACATCAACTCATCTTTGAAGATCTGTTGCTGGTTGAATACAAAATATTAACTCATACTTGAAGGAATATCGCTGGTTGAATTAAAAAATATTTCAACTTATATTTGATGACATGGCTAACGCATCGCCGTAAAGAAAGGCTTGGGTGCCCAAACAATTATTGTCAACATTCACAGCTGTCTCTAAGACTTTAAAAGTGTCAATTTGACCAAAAAACAAAACTGAATCGTCTGCTTTCGTGGATGCAAAATAAAATCCATTCATGGAATTGGTTTACTTTTATACAAAGCTGCAACTAGTTCCCTGTATCTCAATCCATGGTCTGCTGCGTTTCCTCAAGCTATCTTAAATAATAACATTGCTTAACAACAATAATAACATATGTTTTCTTTGGAAAGAGAACGTGGTCCAGGAAAGATTAGATTATATGTTAGTTTAAGCCTCCCTAACCGCTACAATAAACGAGCGCATCGAAGAGAGGAAGGAGGAAGGCACCATTCAGTGTGGAGAAAAAGGAATGCGGAATCTATGCAGAAGGTGCATAGAAACTGCAAGTTGAGAAAGAAGTTCATGAAACAAGATAGAAGTTGAAGAAAGTAGGTGCTGAAAAACAGGACAGCAGTGAACCAAAGAAAGGTGGTCCTTAACAGAGTAAAAAATCCTTTTATTTGAACCAAAAGAAGGCCTACCTAACTC
The DNA here is from genome assembly GCA_014220935.1 of Platorchestia sp. MABIK. NCBI lineage: Eukaryota > Metazoa > Arthropoda > Malacostraca > Amphipoda > Talitridae > Platorchestia > Platorchestia sp. MABIK. Next base: position 2,734 of record JACJUY010004042.1, on the reverse strand, counting down.
TCAGCTCGGGCCCTCACACATTTTCCCCCTGGGAGCGCTAATTCCTATAGATACAATAGTTGTATCCCCCTGAGGGGGTCCAGAAAAGGATAAGCATTTCAAGAGAAGTGGATGTTGCTGCAAATGAATTGAACGAACAACTTTTCACTAATTAATCATTTGAAGTTAACCATTGCTTGAAAACTGGGTGCCTGCATAAGTTGAGAAAGTTACAAAGAGAATGCAGTACGTGAATTGTAACACATATTGGAGAATATCAATGCCATCAAATGGTACGTAAACCTTTAATACAAGATATTTTTCATGCCTGGGCTTAGACTAGATAATTGGTTGGTTTAAGCTTCTCTAAACACGACAAAGAAAAAGGCACTATTTAGCATAGCATTGAGGGAACAAGGAATCTATGCACAAGACGTTTTTTTTCAATTGGAAGGGGTCCCCCTTATCTACAAAACTAATTTAGTACGTCCAGCTCTTTAATAGACAACACTAAGCACATCAGAAAATTTCTTGGCTGCAGAAAACATGATGAAACGTTTGTAACTTTTATTACAAAACACGACACATTTTCCACACTATACATAGCGTGAGGTCTACCGCCATATATCGCCTATCCAAGTGCAGTCTTAAATGTACAAATCAAGTAGTGTTTATTGCTAAATTAAATGTATAGAAATAAGTAATATCCATTAGTAACCTATAGTACTAGCTAGAGGCAGATCTCATGCTATAGTGTGGTAGACCTCACGCTATAGCAGCACTCATTAACCTACGAATACATCTAAATGAAAGCAGTGAAACTATACTTGACTCACTTTGCACCAAAGAGTAACGTTGTGAGGGTCAGGGATTTCTTCAGAGGTGATGAACCGAGACACGGGTAATGAAGTGTCGAAGCCTTTTGCTATCTCCCAAGGATTGCCTTTGCTTTTGCACTGCACACATAACCGTAAGTTAACCAAAATTAGGGACTTTGTTCATAAAAAAAATCATTCAGAACTTCATTCATAAAAAAAAATACCATTAAGGACTAACTAAATAGATATTAATATCATTTGAGAACTCAACAGTCCATAAATATTATGAATAATATCATTGTATATACAATGTTAAAATAGGGCCTCAAAAATACTTTTGCAATGTCAATGTGTTTCAAGTCACAAACTTTAACGTAAGAAATTTGTCACTCTGTTCCCAACAAGTTATTATTATTTTTTTCTGGGGTGTTCTCAACAAGTTCAGATTAATTCCAATAGTAAGAAACTAAAGCGTTTTTGCTTTACAAAGCAAAGTAGCGGACCTATGAAGGAAAACGATTTAAACACTGTTCTTTTTCTGGAAGGAGAATCAGATTCTCTAAAATTCGTGCAGACTTTGAGAGAAGTTATGCCATATTATGATGGTCAAGGAATGACGATAAATTTTCCACACAATTACAATGCACTACAGAACCCAAGTACTAGGCTGGAAACAAGGATTTTCTTCTTTTCAACCCATGAAAGGAGTCAATCAAAGAAATTAGTTGAAAATCTACAAAACAGGTTTGAGACTCTCCTAACTTTTCTACGCTTTAATAAATAAACATTTCATGTATGGACAGGTCCATAGCACTGACACATGATTCTATTCGTCCTTTTCTGTACACAGGTGATATAGGACATGTGATCTGAAATAGGTCTCCTACATTCATTCAAGAAGCTACTAATTAGTTTTTATGTGTTTTATCAAACAAAGCCGTGTCAGATGCCACCATTTTTGACAAGCTGATTGCTTAGGCTTGTGTTTTTAACAATTCTAACAGTCAAATTCACTAACTTAATAGATCCAAAGCGCACTGAACTTCTACCTTAATACATTGTTTTAGGTACAAAATAAACGGTTGAGATATAGGTTTGTTAGGATAAGTGTGGGAAGGTTAGGAATTGGAATTCTCTCTGAATTCGACCACAAATAAAAAAATACTAACTTCAACAGAGCAGGCGGACTATCACACACTAAAACCATTATCAACTTAACTAAAACTAATACGTACTGTAAAAATTTCTACTCGTATTAACTACACTAAAATTATTACTATAAAAACTACTATTATTATTAACTAAACTAAAACTATAACTCAAACTAAAACTATCACTAGAACTGAGAACTATTTAAGAACAAAGATGAGATCATGAGTGCACCTTCTCCTGGAAGTCTCTGGCAGTCATGTCGAGGGTGAGAGCATAGCCGGCCACGTGCCCCATGGCCGTGTCAACAGCAGCATCCCGGCACTCCGACCCTATGACCACCGCCAGTTCCACCTCGTGGTGTAGGTCGGCACAGCCACGGGGGATCTGGAGATCATTTTTCTACTGTGTACACTGCTCCCTTTGAGGCGAGTTTCAAGAAGAATACTACACAAAAATATTGAATAATGAGCAGCCATGGGGGATCTCGAGATCACGTCTGTGCTGTGCATTCTGCTCCTTTTGAGGGGAGTTTCAATAAGAATAGGACACAAAATATTAAATAATAAGCAGCCATGGGGGATCTGGAGATCATATCTATGCTGTGTACGCTGCTAAATTGTATCCCCATTGTTGCTTGACATTGCTTAATTTAGCAACAATGTTTTTGGTGCTCGCCATAGCCGTGCTCGCCATAGCCGTGCGTGTATAGGACCTGACTCCGTGCGGGGAGACCCAGGTTCGAGTCTCGGCGCTGGTGGCGATTTTCTCTGTTGGGTATAGGAGAA